>CAUYON010172431.1:0-27743 GCA_963573935.1 Arctocebus calabarensis
CCCTAGTAGCTGGGACTACAGGCGCCCGCCACAGCGCCCGGCTATTTTTTTGTTTTGCAGTTCGGCCGAGGCCGGGGTTGAACCCGCCACCTTCGGTATATGGGGCCGGCGCCCTACTCGCTGAGCCACAGGAGCCGCCCATAAATGAACATTTTTTAATAGACAAAGGTCCATACAATATCTTTTTCTCCTTCTATGATGTTTGGAAGATTGTGTCTATCAAGGAATTGGTCCATTTCATCTATGCTATCAAATTGATAGCAAGGGATTATTTATAATATTCCATAATAATCCTTTTAATGTCCATGATATCCGTAATAATAGCTCCTCTTTTACTTTTACTTTTTTACAATTCTATATTTATTTTTTAGTATTCCATTGAAATTTTGATGTAAAGGTTGAGAACCACTATGTCACATCCTTGGTTGGCCTCTATTTGTTTATTTTTTGTTTTGGTGGGTTTTTTTTTTTAACTTTTTTCTTTTTAAAAATAACAATAGATTTAGTGGGTAGAAGTTGAATTCTGTTACATGTATATATTGTATAGTAATCAAGTTTAGCTATTTATTTATTTATTTTTTGAGATAGCATCTCAAGCTGTCCCCCTGGTTAGAGTGCTGTGGCATCACAGCTCACAGCAACCTGAAACTCTTGGGTGTAAGTGATTCTCTTGCTTCAGCTTCCCAAGTAGCTGGGTCTACAGGCGCCAACCACAATGCCTGGTCATTTTGTTTTTGTTTTTGTTTTTTGGTGGCAGTTGTCATTGATATTTTAGCTGGCCCAGGCTGGGTTCAAACCCACCAGCCTCGGTGTATGTGGCTGGCGCCCTACTCACTGAGCTATGGGTGCTGCCCATGTTTGGCCTTTCAGTTTATTTATTACCCAGATGGTGTACATTGTACCCCACAAATTGTTATCCCTCACCCTCTCAATGTGTGTCTCCAGGGTTCATCGTACCATTATGTATACCCTTGTATAGCCGTAGTATAACTCCTAGTTATAAGTGAGAACATGTGGCACTTACTTTTCTGTTCTTGAGTTACTTCACTTAGGACAACAACCTCCACCACCAGTTCCATCCAAGTTGTTACAAAAGACTTCATTTTATTCTTTCTTATTACTAAGTAGTACTCCACAGTATATATACCACATTTTCTCTACCCATTCATCAAGACTTCATTTTATTCTTTCTTATTACTAAGTAGTATTCCATGGTATATATACCACATTTTCTCTACCCATTCATCAAGACTTCATTTTATTCTTTCTTATTACTAAGTAATATTCCATAGTATATATACCACATTTTCTCTACCCATTCACCAATCAGTGTGCATATAGGTTGATTTCATATCTTTGAGATTCTGAACTGTGCTGAGATAAACAGAATTTCAGCTGTCTTTTCGATATAATGACTTCTTTTCCTTTTGGTAGACACCTAGTAGTGAGATTGTAAGATTGAATGGTAGATCTAGTTTAAATTCTTTGAAAAATATCCATGCTATTTTCCACAGAGGTTATACTAATTTACATTCCTATAAACAGTATATAAGTATTCCCTTTCACCACATCTATGCCAGCATCATTATTTTTTGACTTTTTAATAATGGCCATTCTGACTGGGGTAAAGTGTTATGTCATTGTGGTCTTAATTTCCATTTCCCTGATGATTAGTGATGCTGTGATATGTTTCTTAACCATTTACATATCTTCTTTTGAAAAATGTCTGTTCATGTCATTTGCCCACTCTTTAATGGAAATATTTGGGTTTTTCTTGCTGATTTGTTTGAGTACCTTGTGGATTCTGGATATTAACCCTTTGTTGGATGTATAGTTTGCAAATATTTTTCTCCTTTCTGTAGGTTGCCTCTTTACTCTTTTGATTATTTCTCTCAGTATTTGCGCAATTGGGAATGACTTTATTTCTCCTTCATTTCTCAAGCTTATTCTGGTAGGATGAAAAATTCTCAGCTGGCAGTTTTTTCTTTCAGCACTTTGAAAATGCCATCCCATTCACTTCTGGCCTGTAAGTTTTCTGTTGAAAGTCCACTGTCACTATGATGAGGTTTCCTTTATAGATTACTGCACACTTTTCCCTTGCTAATTTTAAAGTTCTTTCTTTCACTTTGACTTTAGTCATTCTAATTATAATATGAAGTCCTTTTTTTGCAATGTGTTTTCCTGGGGATGTTTTTGGCCTTCTGTATTTAAATATCTAACTCTCTTGCTAGGCCTGGGAAGTTTTCATCAATTATTTCCTTATATGGGTTTTCTAAGCTTTTTGATCTCTATTCCCCCTCAGGAATACTGATAGTTTGTAAGTTCAGTTGCCTTATGTAGCCCCAGATGTCTCAAAGGCTTTTACTCATTGTTTTTCCTTCCTCCCTTCCTTCCTTCCTTCCTTCCTTCCTTCCTTCCCACCCCTTATCTCTCTATTTTTTTTTCTGGATTATTTCAAAAGATCTGTCTTCTAATATTCATTCTTTGGCTTGGCCTATGTATTCTTGAAGCTTTTGAATGTGTTTTATATTTCCTTCAATGAATTTTTCAGATCCAGAATTTGTTTTTGTTTTTTTTTAAATGGTATCACTCTCATTGGTAAATTTCTCATTCATATCTGAATTGATTTTACAGTTTCTTTGTATTGGTCTTCAGATTTCTCTTGCATCTCCTTGAGCTCCTTTGGAATCAATGCTTGAAAGTCTTCAGGCATTATGAGAAATTCTTTCTGATTGGTTTCCAGTTGTGGGCAATTGTTGTAGTCCTTTGGTGGTATCCTATTTCTTTGCTTTTTTATGTTTCCTGCGTGCTTTTGTTCATATTTGTGCATCTGATATAGCAATTACTTGTTCTAACTTTTTGAAATTGCTTTCAAAGAGGAGAATCTTTTCCTGAAGATGTTGTTGGTTGAGTTTGGGCTTTGATTTGGGGTGCCTACAGTAGTGTGGTCTTTGTGTAAGTTCCTTGGAAATACACAGGGTGAGTGGTATCTGTAATTTTCTAGTAGCTTAGGTTAAGTTATTAGTTGAGGCATGGAGAAGTTTGGTGAGGACTTGAACACCAGTCAAACCAGTTTCTGGGCCCCAGGGGTGGGAGTAATGGACTGAGTATGCCTACTTTTAGGCCCCAAAGCAGTTTATGGTGGTAGCAGTGTTAGTGTGTCTTGGGGAACAAATTCTTGGGTGCCTAGGTGGCTTGCTTAGAAGATAGTAATTGGAGCAAGAGGGCTGGGTCTGTGAGTGGATTTTCAGGCCCCTGAGCAGCTGATGTGATGTGGGAGGTTGTAGTAATGGTGGTGGAGCCACCCAGTAGGACCCACGTGGTCCATATTGGTGCTACTGGTAGCTGCAATGGGTTGGTAGGCTGGTTCTCAGTCCCACAGCTGCCTGTAATAAGTGTGCTTAGAAGAGCTTTGTCTCTCTCGTTTCTTCCTAGCCAAGTGGCAGCTAAGCTGTGGCACCTTAAACTCAGGCCAAGGGTGGGCTTTGGCCCAGCGTTAAGCTCTCAAATTGGTGCCATCTATGGGCTTGCGATCAAAGATGACAAGGCCTCTTTAAGCAAGCAGCAAGGACGAGACCTGCACAGAGTGCAGTCCGCTCATGTCTCAGTCTCACAGGAGGCCACAGCAGGATGGCAGGTAAGCCTTCAGCTCAGTCTAAGGGTAGGGTACTGCCCAGCTTTAGACTTTCAAACTGGAAGATTAGACCTGACAGGGTAGAGCCCTTTCCAGGCAAATAGGTTGGGTAAATTTGGGAGGAATATGGTATGTTCACATCCCAATCTCACAGCAGCCCATAACATGGTGGTAGGGACCTTTCCAGGGGTGTGTAGAAGTACTTGGGCTCCTCTAGCCCTCCTTGGAGCCCTGTAGTGGCTGAAGGAATGCTTATAGTTTCCTAGTATCTAGGCTCTCATAATAGTGCCCAGATCAAGCTGCTCTAAGCTTGAATGCCTTTGGGATTCTGCCTGGTTCCCTTTCTACAGTGACATCTCTGTACAATTTCCATGCACCTTCCTATGTTAGGCCCATGATCTGCATAGTTCAGGGGCGGGGAGGAGCAGTTCTTTTATAGCCAAGATCATAAAAGCTTGTAATGTTCCTCTTTACTCCTGATAATTTTCCTTGATCTGAAATCTGCTTTTTCTGAGACTCTCCTTTTTCTTTTTCTGGAGAACTTTCTTTTGATTAGTGACAACATGGTCTATCTTTCTCCATGCCTTTACTCTAAATCATTATGTGCCTTTATATTTAATGTGGTTTCTTACAATAAAAGATAGTTGGGTCGTATTTGCTTTGTTTTGTTTTAACCTTCCTGACAGTCCTCATATTTTAGTTGACATACTCAGAACAATCTCATTTAATTACGCATATGGTTGAACTTGTATCTATAATATTTGTTTTCCCTTCACCACACTTGTTCTTTATTTTTTTATTCTCCGTTCTTTTCTGCTTTCTCTGGGTTGGTAGATCATATAATCCCATCTTCTCTTAGCATATCAAAAATACTTCTTTTGCCAAGTATATATGTAAATTGGAACCCTCACACACTGCTAGGGGAAATATTAAATGAGGCAGCCACTATGGAAAAGTTCAGCAAGTCTTCAAAAAGTTAAATATAGAATTACCTTATGATTCAACCATTCCACCCCTAGATGTATACTCAAAAGAAATGAAAATAGAGACTCAAACAGAACTTATACACCAGTGCTCATGGGAGCATTATTCATGATAGCGTAAAGGTGGAAACAACCCAAGTGTCCATAAACACATGAATGAATAAGTAAAATGTGGCATATATGTGACAATAGAATATTTATTAGTCATAAAAAGGAATGAAGGTCTTATAGATGCTACAAGCATGCATGAACCTTGGCATATTATACTAAATAAAATAAGCTAGCACAGAAAGATGACTATTGTATGATCCCACTTACATATTTGGAATAGATAAATTTATACAAACAGAAAGTGGATTGGTGGTTACCAAGGGCTGGAGACAGAAATAGAGAGTCATTGTTTATGAGTACAATAAGCAGTAAGTAGGTTTAGGTGTTCTAGAAACAGATAATGGTGATGGTTATACAATATTACCAATGTACTTAATACCACTGAATTGCACACTTAAAATGGTTAAAATGATGAATTTTATGTTTATTTTGAAACAATACCCAAAAGAAGCATAAGAAAAGGGGAGTAGCCCTACCAGGTATTAAGACTTTGGGAAAAAACATTTAATAATTAAGACACCATACCATTGAATCAAGATTAGACAAATTGACTACTAACAGAAAATAAAAAATCCCAAACAGGCACTTTCATTTAAATTTGGTACATGACAGAGATGATGTGACAGATCATTAGAAAAAGGAATGTTTAGGCTTGGTGCCTGTGGCACAGTGGTTACAGTGCCAGCCACATATACCCAGGCTGACAGGTTCAAACCCAACCAGGGCCAGCTAAAAAAATGACAACTGTAACAAAAAAATAGCCAGGTATTATGGTGGGTGCCTGTAGTCCCAGCTACTTGGGAGGCTGAGGCAAGAGAATCACTTAAGCCAAAGAGTTTGAGGTTGCTGTGAGCTGTGACGCCACAGCACTCTATTGAAGGTGACATAGTGAGACTCTGTCTCAAAAAAAAAAAAAAGAAAAGAAAAGAAAAAGGAATGTTTATTTGATAAACAGAATTAGTTCCACATTAAAAAAAATAGATCTCTCATATTAGGTACAGAAATCAACTACAAATGTTTTAAGATTTTAATAGTAAGTAAACATTTTAAACTTTAAAAGATATATAAGTCATAAGGAAGGATTTCTTAAATAAGAAAATATGAGTCAAAAAAGAAAAGATTAATAACTTGGACCTGCTAAACAAAAATGACAGCTACAACAAAAGATTAGCTGGTTGTGGCGGGCACCTTAGTCCCAGCTACTTGGGAGGCTGACGCAAGAGAATCACTTAAGCCCAAGAGTTTGAGGTTGCTGTGGGCTGGGACACCATGGCACTCTACCAAGGGTGATACAGTGAGACTCTGTCTCAAAAAAAAAAAAAGAAAGAAAGAAAGAAAAGAAAAATAAAACTGACTGCATTAAAACTAAGCATTTCTATTTATCAAAAAATAGCTTAAAGAAAGGCTATAGTATTAGAGGTGGCTTTTGCAACATACTTAACTATAACAGATTAGGATCACAAGTATACAAAAATCTCTTGCAGAAAAGACAAAGCCAAAGAAACCAATTGAAAAAATAGACAAAGTATAGGAACAGGCAAGGTACTAAAGAAGGAAACAAGGCTAATAAATAAAGGAGAAAAATAATCAATGTTACTAGAATCTCAGAGACTTTCAAGTCAAGACCATAATAAGATATAATGTTATATTTATCTGGTTGGCAAAAGAAAGGAGGGCTCAACATACACAAGTCAATAAACATGAGTCACCACATAAACAGAATTAAAAACAAAAAAAACATTTGATCATTTCAATAGATGCAGAAGAAAGCATTCAATAAAATCCAGCCTTCCTTCATGAAAATAACCCTCAACAAACTAGGCATAGAAGGAACATAGCTTAAATTGATACACATCATATATGACAAACCCATAGTTAACATCATAGTGAATAGGAAAAAATTGAAAGCATTCCTCTGAGAACTGGAACAAGACAAGGATGCTCACTGTCACCATTTCTATTCAACATACTCCTTCCTGGAAGCGCTACCCAGAGTAATCAGGCAACAGACAGAAAAAAAAAGGGCATCTAAACTGAAAAAAAGGAAGTCAAACTATCACTGTTTAAAAATGGTATGTTCTCAAATACTTGTGAAACTTAACACAAAAAAAATTTTTTAAATTAAAAATGATATGATCTTATTGTACCTATAACACCCCCAAAGACTCCTCCAAAAAACCTTCTATATTTGAGGAATTAATTCAGTGAAGTCTCAGTTTACAAAATTGACATATGCAAATCAGTAGCACTGCTAAACACTGATAACAACCAAGCTGAGAATCAAATCACGAACTCAATATCCGAGTACATCCAATATCCAATATCCTAGTATATTCGTTTACAATAGCTGAAAAAAAAACTAAGAGTATCCTTCACCAAGGAGGTGAAAGATCTCTACAGGGAGAACTATAAAACACCAATGAAGGAAATCGTAGGGAACACATATGGAAAAACATCTCCTCATGAATCAGAAACAATATTGATAAAAATGACCATACTTCCCAAAGAAATCTAAAGTTCAGGGCAAATCCTATTAAAACAGCAATGTCAGTTCCATGCCCGTTTGCTCAGTGAGTAGTGTGCCAACCACATACACTGAGGCTGGAAGGTTCAAGCCCTGCCCGGGCCTGCTAACCAACCATGACAACTACAACCGAAATATAGCTGGGTGTTGTGGTGGGTGTCTGTAGTCCCAGTTACTCGGGAGGCTGAGGCAAGAGAATCACTGAAGCCCAAGAGTTTGAGTTTGCTGTGAGCAGTGATGCCATAGCACTCTACCGAGGGCGACATAATGAGACTCTATATCAAGATAACAACAACAAAAACTCAGCAATGTCATTTTTTACGGAATTAGAAAAACAATCCTAAAATTCACATGAAATCAAAAAGATCTTGAATAGCCAAAGCAATCTTTAAGCAAAAGGAATAAATCTGGAGACATCACATTACCTAACTTGAAATTTTACTACAAGGCAATAGTAACCAAAATAGCATGTCCCTGCTATAAAAATAGACACACAGATAAATGAAACAGAGTAGAGAATCCAGAAATAAAGCCAAATACCTAAAACCAACCAATCTTCGACAAAGCAGGCAAAAAGTACAGGTGAAAGGACATCCTAGTCAATAAATGGTGCTAAGAAACCTGGAGAGCTACATGTGGAAGAATAAAATTGGATTCCTATCTCTCACCATACATAAATAACTCAAGATGGATAAGGTCTTAAATGTAAGGCCTACAACCATAAAAATTCTAGAAGAAAATCTGGCCAAAGAATCTGGGGAAAAACTCTTCTGGACATTGGCCTAGGCAAATAATTTATTTCTAATACCAGACCCCCCAAAACAAATGCAACAAAACCAAAAATAAATCCATGGAACATAATTCAACTAAAAGGCTTCTGCACAGCAGAAGAAATAATCAAAAGAGTAAATAGACAACCTATATAATGCGAAAAAATATTTGTAAACTAGACATCTGACAAAGGACTAATATCCAGAACGACAAGAAACTTGAACAAATCAACAAGAAGAAAACCCAAATAATTCCATTAAAGTGTGGGCAAACAACATGAGCATTTCTCAGAAGAAGATACACAAACGGCCAACTAATGTGAAGAAATGCTTGACATTACTAATCATCAGGGAAGTGGAAATTGGAACCATGATGATATACCTTACCCTGGTCAGAATGACCATTTTTAAAAAGTCAGAAAAACAATAGATATTGGCACAAATACAGTGAAAAAGAAACACATACACTGTTGGTGAGAACATAAATTAGTACAACCTCTATGGAAAACAGTGTAGGTATTTTTCAAAGAATTAAAAGGAGATCTACCATTCGATCCTGCAATTTCACTTTTGTGTTATCTACCCAAAGGAAAAGTAGTCATTATATCAAAAAAGATGCCTATAGGGCTGGGTGCGGCGGCTCACACCTGTAATCCCAGCACTCTGGGAGGCCAAGGCAGGTGGATCACTTGAGCTCAGGAGTTTGAGACCAGCCTGAGCAAGAGCAAGATCCTATGTTTTAAAAAACCTCCAGGTGCTGTTGTGGGCGCCTGTAGTCCAACTACTTGGGAAGCTGAAGCAAGAGGATCACTTGAGCCAAAGCGTTTGAGGTTGCTGTGAGCCATGACACCATAGCACTCTACTAAGGGCAAGAAAGTGAGACTCTGTTTAAAAAACAAAGGCACCTCTAATTGTATGTTTATCACAGCACAATTCAAAATTGTAGAACTATGAAATCAATCTAAGTGCCCATCAATGGAGGAGTGGTTAAAGAAAATATGGTATATACAGAAGGAGCTAAAAATATGTATACACATTTCAAGAAAGTAAAGACCTGTATTAAATTTGTAATACTCCAATCATATTTGACTTCCACAATTGCAACAGGTGCTCAACATAACTTGAATTAATCTTTTGTTATCCATATATAATGAATATTACAATATTAATATTTATTCCTTTCTTAAAAAATATATATCTATGGTATCTACAGAGGACACCCTCTGTATATACTGTGGAATAATACTCAGCCATAAGAAAGAATGAAATAATATTTTTGCAGAAACTCAGATGGAACTGGAGGCTATTAACCTAAGTGAAGTAACCCAAGAACAGGAAAGTAAATACCACATGTTCCCACTCGTAAGTACACAAAGCCATAAGGGGTGATACAATGGATGTTGGAGATTCAGAGGTGAGGGTGAGTAATAGAAAATTATCTATTTGGTACAGTGTATACTATTTGGGTGAGGGGTACGCTAAAAGCACAGGATTCAGTATACAATTCATCCATGTAACCAAAAACTACTTGTACCTTTAAATTAGTTGAAATTTTTTAAAAACATGACAGGGCAAGCATTGAAGAATACAGTTAGTTCTGCTATAATGTTTGCTGTGAAAATGTTAATTCATTCCAATATAATGATATATTAAGGAATAATTTGTGTCTAATGCACATTTTACATTTGTTTATGCATAATTCCACCCTCAAAATACCTGGTAAACGCATAAACTCTATCCACATGATAAAGCTGCCTAGGAATACACAAAACATACCTTTAATATCCACCACCTATCTTAGTTTACCAGAATGGGTGGACCCACATCCATCTATGGTGTTACAATGTTCTGTCCAATTTCAACCTCTCTTCCTTTACTACACAATAACTTACAAGCTGCAAGCCCTTCCAACACTCACTTCCACAACAAACTTTTTTAAGGAAAGGCTATACTTATTATGATATTTATGTATTTCTTGGCCATTTAACATGTGTAAAATTGTGCTACTATTTTTAATGTGCCTCTAAAAAAGTTTTTGAGAGTTTTCCCCCAACCCTATTTTTCTTATAAGTCCTATGTTTGTTACTAGGGGATTTAAAATAATGTGGTGGTTTTTAGGAGATGAGTGTGTTACGGCAGAACTAACAATATATGGATAATGGAATCACTTACACTTGGGCTGTATGATTCTAAATTGACACAATCACTTTGGAAAATAATTTGCCAGTAGCTTGTAAAGGTAAACGTTGACATACTTTATAATTCAGAAATTCTACATATACAGCTGAAAGAAAGTGGTACACATACGTATCAGGAGTCATGTTCAATAATATTCATAGCATAAATATACGCAATAGTAAAAATCTTGAAACAACATAAAGACTAATGATAAAGTATGATATAGTTGCATAACAATATTATATGACAGTAAAAATGAATAAAAAGCACGTCTAGAGGGTAGAAAAATGGCAAAACATATATAGTATGACACCATTTTATAAAGTTCAAAAACATGAATAAATAAATAAATAATACATTGTTTAGGCAAATAGTGTATATGTGTTTGTATGAGCAAGTGATACAACTTTAAAAAACAAGGCAAGCAAGATATTGATAAAATATTTAGGATGGTGGTCAGTGCTGTCAAAAAGGCAGAAAAATAGGATAGGCAGCAATAATTATGTTATTGGTAATTTGTTGTTCAAGAGCTAAGTTCATAGATGTTTACTAAATTATTAACCTAGTTTTTGTTTACTTTAGGTACAAATACATAATATTAGGAATATTTTTCTTTGATAAAGAACACATGACATGTGTTTTAATATTTTCAAACCTAATTAACATTTGTTTTATGTCATAATTATGGCTAGAAGTATTTTAAAAGAATGAAAAATTATCTTTATCAGAGCAAAATGGTAGAAATTATTCATATTAAACAATTTAAAAATATTTCATCATGAGGCATTGCCTAAATCTTAATATTGGTAAACTCAATTCATATAAAAGGTACTTTTGGAATTATACGCTCAAGCATCTCTATTTCCCATTAAGGAAATCTTCGGTAGAATGTAAGGTTAGAAATAAGCACAAACATATCAATGTGTCTATTAGAAAGAAATTGAAATTACAGCTTGAATGGCAAAAGGAGCTGAGTCATTACCAGGAGAATGATGAACTATAAGCATTCAGAGATGCAATTTCCTCCCCCCTAATTTGTCAATTTCATGGCCATTCATTAAAAAGTCAAAATGTCTTATCAAGTCCTCCAATACAGGTGTGCAGGTAGCAACACCTGTAATGTGTGGGCTATTTACTTTGAAAGAATTTTGTCCTTGGCATTGCTGCTTGTGCCTCTGGAGTCTTTGATCAAATTCACTCAGGTATTAACTTGCCTTAAGTCTGCCACTAAAACACAGATGTCTAAGGTCTCCTTAGGCGCACTTCCTAGGCCACACACACATTAGGCTCTTGTCTGGGGCACTTTCAGTAAAAAGTACAAAAGTAGTCCTAATAGACCATGAACATGTACGTACCATGCCGCGTTCCTCTCTGTATCCCTATGACCGGGCACATTATTGATGAGTGTTGGTGGTAAAGGCAAAATGAAATCCTATCACTGTTATTACACACCCACCAACCCAGGTAAGCCCAGTGCCTAATTTGGAGGCAGGTGTGTTAAAGACTTGCATTCTGGTTCTGCCTCTCCTTGCCTTAGGCAAGTCATTTAATCTATCTGTTTTACCCATATGTTTCATGGAGGTGATTGTGCCTAGTCTTCATCTTAGTGCCCTTGTAAGCTGTCTTCCAGCTCTAAGATTCTAACAGTCAATGAGTTGAATCCGACTAATTTAATCAGTACCCATTAACTGATCATTCAACATATATGTAATATCTTTTAGCCAGGCACTGTGAGGTGACACTAAAAGACTGGACATAATTCCTGTACCCAAAAAGCTTAAAGTTCCAAAATTTACATGGAAATACAAAGGGTCTGGAGTAGCCAATACAATTTTTTGAGAGACTTATACTATCTAACTTCAAGACTCATTATAAAACTATAGCAATCAAAACAGGGTGGTATTGGCTTCAAAGTAGACATGTATAGATTAATGAAACAGAAGAAAATCCAAAAATAGATCATATATCATTGATTATTTTTCAACTAAGGTACAAAACATAATTAGGAAAATGAAAAGGCAAGCCATAGACTGGGAGAAAATATCTAATAAAGGCCTTTTATCAGGATTATATAAGAAGTTCTTACAACTTCATAAGAAAACTAGACTTTTAAAATGGATCAATTTTTTTTTTTTTTTTTTTGTAGAAACAGTTTCTACTTTATCACTCTCGGTAGAGTGCTGTGGCGTCACACATCTCACAGCAATCTCCAACTCCTGGGCTTAGGTAATTCTCTTGCCTCAGCCTCCAGAGTAGCAAAATGAACCAAATTTTAACAGAAATTTCATCAGAGAAGATAAATAACTAACAAATACATGAACAGATACTCAACATTTCTAGTCATTAGGGAAATAAAAAGTAAAAACCACCAGCATAGCTAAAATTAAAAAGACTGATTTTACCAAAGGTTTGCAAGGATGTGGAGTAACTAAAAGGCTTATACATAGCTGAAAGGAATATAAAATGGCACATTCATTTTGGGAAGTAGTTTTCAGCATCTTTTAAAGTTAAACATATGTGAAGGCGCAGTGGGTCACACCTGTAATCCTAGCACTCTGGGAGTCCCAGGTGGGAGGATCACTTAAGCTCAGGAGATCCAGAACAGCTTGACCAAAAGCAAGATCCCATCTCTACTAAAAATAGAAAAATTAGCCAGGCATTGCAGCAGACACCTATAGTCTCAGCTACTTAGAAGGCAGAAGCAGGAAGATCTCTTGAACCCAGGAGATGAGGTTGCTGTGAGCTAGACTGATGCCATGGCACTCTAGTGGACAAGAGAGTGAGACTTGTCTTTAAAAATAATAATAATAATTAAAAGTAAAGTTAAAGATATGACCTAAGAAACCTACTACTAGGCATTACCAAAAGAAAGGAAAATATATGTTCACATAAAGATTCGAACACAATTATTTATAGAAGCTTTATGTTTAATAACCCCACACTGGAAAACAAAGCAAAATCAATGTCTATCAATTGATAAATGAATAAACAAATTGTGACACCTGTATATGCACAAAATAAAATAGATGAATCACAAAATCATTATGTTACATGAAAGAAACCAAACACAAATGTCTAAAAACTATATGATTGAAATTATATAAAATTCTAGACAAAGCAAAACTAGTGACAGAAACAGAACAATAGTTGTTGAGAATGGAAGAGAGAAATGATTAAAAGGAGCTCAAAGGAATTTGGGGATGATAAAATTGTTCTGATCTTGATTGTGATATTGTTTACCTGGTATATATATTTTAAAAACTCTTTAAATTGTAGACTTAAAACTAACAAATTTTATTGTATTATACTAATATTTTAAAAGCTAGTAAAAAAAGCAATGTAGAGTCAAGAGATCGGGAAAGATCAGGATAATGCTTCAAGAATTTTGTACTGTTTAACAAAAAGTAACAAAACAATCACAATTTACCTTACAAAACATACAAAAACTAATTCAATATGGATCAAAGACCTAAAATAAGACCTAAAATCATAAAACTCTCAGAAGAAAACATAGAGGAAACCCTTTATGACCTTGGATTTGGCAATGATTTGTTAGATATGGCACCAAAAGCACAGGCAACAAAATTAAAACTAAATTGGACCACATCAGGATTAAAAACTTCTGTATTGGCTGGGCACAGCACAGCGGCTCATTCCTGTAATCCCAGCACTTTGAGAAGCTGAAGCAGGAGGATCACTTGAGCCCAGATGTTTGAAACCAGCATAAGCAACATAGAGAGACCCCCATATCTACAAAAAAACTCTAAGAATTAGCCCAGTGTGGGGCACACTTGTAATCCCTGCTACTTGGAAGGCTGAGGCAGGAGGATCACTTAAGCTCAGGAGTTTGAAGTTGCAATGAGCTATATAATCAGGCCACTGCACTCTAGCATGGATGACAGATTAAGATATTGTCTAAAAAACAAAGCAAAAAAACAAAAAAACAACTGTGCACTAAAGGACATTATCCAGGGAAAGGATACAACAAAGAAAGAAAACTATAAACAAATATTTCTTATGAACATAGATGCAAAAATCCTCAACAAAATACTAGCAAACCAAATTTAATAGCACATCAGAAAGATAATTCACCATGATCAAATGCATTTGATCTCAGCAACACAAGGATGGTTTAACATATGAAAATCCATACATATGATTCACCACATAAACAGAAGCAAAAACAAAGACCATAAGACCATCTCAATAGATTCAGAGAAAGCATTTAATGAAACCCAGCACCCTTTCCTGATAAAAATCCTTAGCAAACTAACCAGAGAAGGAACATACCTCAAAATTATAAAAGCCATATATGACAAACCCACAGCCAGCATTATACCAAAAGGGGAAAAATTGAAAGCATTCCTCCTAAGAACTGGAACAAGACAAGGGTACCCATTGTCACCACTTCTATTCAACATAGTACTAGAAGTCCTAGCCAAAGCATTTAGAGAAAGAAATAGAGTATCCAAATCTGTAAAGAGGAGGTCAAACTATTTCCTGTTCACTGACTAGATGATCTGGTTATCTACAAAATCCTAGAGATTCCATCAAAAGACTCCTAGAATTGACAAATAAATACCACAAAGTTTCAGGTTACAAAATCAATGCGCAAAAATCAGTATGTCTACATACTAATAATAGTCCAGCTAAGAGTCAAATCAAGGACTCAGTACTATTTACGATAGCTGCAAAGAAAATAAAATGCAGAGAATATACTTTTTTTTCCTTTTTTTTTTTTTTGCATAGAATATACTTAACCAAGGATGTGAAAGGTCTCTACTTGGGGAGCCATGAAACACTGGTAAAGGAAACCTGAGCTGACACAAACAAATGAGAAAATACCCCATGTTCAAGGATTGGTAGAATCAACATCATTAAAATGTCCATACTGCTGGCTTGGCGCCTGTGGCTCAACGGGCCAGCCAAGTACACCTGAGCTGGTGGGTTCAAATCCAGCCCAGGCCTACCAAACAACAATGACGGTTGCAACCAAAAAATGGCCGGGCATTGTGGGGGGCGCCTGTAGTCCCAGCTATTTGGGAGGTGGAGGCAAGAGACTCGCTTGAGCCCAGGAGTTGGAGGTTGCTGTGAGCTATGATGCCACAGCACTCTACCCAGGGTGACAGCTTGAGGCTCTGTCTCAAAAAAAAAAGAGTTAAACTATGTTAATTCTTTCTAGGCTCCAGACCTTTATGATCGGAAAGGAAAATACTTTAATGTTGAAAAAGTTGGTCAGGTATGTATGATCTTTGAACTAAATTTAGTTATCACTACTCTTATTTGATTTTTTCTTTTTCTTTTTTTTTTTTTTTTTTTTTGAGGTAGAGTCTCACTCTTCGCCCTGGGTAAAATGGCATGGCATCATTGGCTTACAGCACAACCTGAAACTCTTGAGCTTAGGCAGTCCTCCTGCCTCAGCCTCCCAAGTAGCTGGGACTATAGGCGCCCACCACTATTCCTGGCTATTTTTAGAGATGGGGTCGTGCTCTAGCTCAGGCTGGTCTTGAACTCCTGAACTCAGGCAATCTACCCACCTCGACCTCCAGAGCGCTAAGATTATAGGTATGAGCCACCATACCCAGCTTTTCTTTTGTGATATTTAAGAACTAATTTTAAAACCTTAGCAGTGTTACTCTTTATTATGTGAAGTTTATGGAAAGTAATACAGTGCCAAGTTACATAGCAGCCCTGCCCTTTTGGTAAAATAGACAAAGAACAGCAGTTTTTAAACTTTTTTTTTTTAGAAACAGAGTCTCACTTTATCACCCTCGGTAGAGTGCAGTGTCCTCACTGCTCACAGCAACCTCCAGCTCTTGGGCTTAGGCAAATCTCCTGCCTCAGCTTCCCAAGTAGCTGGAACCACAAGCGCCTGCCACAACGCCTGGCTATTTTTTTGTAGTTTTTGGCTGGGGCTGGGTTTGAACTTGCCACCTTTGGCACCTACTCCTTTGAGCCACAGGCACCGCCTCCGGCTATTTTTTTGTTGCAGTTGGCCAAGGCTGGGTTTGAACCCACCACCCTCAGTATATGGGGCCGGCGCTCTATTCACTGAGCCATAGGTGCTGCCCAGTAGTTTTTAAACTTTGATATCAGAACCCTTTTACATTCTTAAAAATTATTGAGGACCTGAAAAGAGCTTTTATTGATGTGGATTATCTGTCACTGATATTGTTAGGGATTAAAAATGAAACAAAATAAAATATTTCATAATTCATTTAAAAATAACAATAAATCCACTTAACCATTATGTTTATATTCGTATTAATATAAATATTAGTGAAAATTTTACAACACAAAAATAATTTAGTGAAGGGTAGCATTGTTTTATATTAAATCTCTTTGATGTCCCACTTAAGACAGGTAGATTCTCATATCTGCTTCTGTGTTCTGTTTTGATATGTTGTCTTTATTAATGTGTATAAAGAAAACCTGGTCTCACATAAGGTTATGTAGTTGGAAAGGAAAAAGTCTTAGCTTTCCCAGATGATTGTGGGTATTCTTTAATAATACATGAAATCTTGACAAGTGATAATATCTTAAAGGTTAGTTTCAATGTGGGATCTAAAATTAACACTGGTAAACTTTTCATATTTTGTCACATTAAAATCCATTCATCTGCCTTGCATTTTGGATGGATCTTTTGTCTCCGCATCATTCCTTAACCACTTGCATTGGTCATTTTGGGAAAATGTACCAGTGCTCTGGGTCATGCAGCTCTTGTGAATGCTGCTGCCTCCCATCCTATAGTAACTAAAGCCTAGATTGCATTAACAGCACCACCAATCTAATCAGAAAAGTCTTGACACGTTGTGATACTGTCAAGGTCATGGTGCGGATGCAGGTTTTCCAAAAGTTTAATTTTTGCTTTTGAAATTTATCATTGCCGACTAATAACTGCAGTGTTTTGGTCAAAATGACAGGGTCACTTTCTTTTCAAAACGAATCTGTCAGATACCCAAGGGTGAATAATCATAGTTTGCCAGTCATTCTTTCAATTAAAAATGTAATTCTGAGCCGGGCGTTGTGGTGGGCGCCTGTGGTCCCAGCTATTTGGGAGGCTGAGGCAAGAGAATTGTCTTAAGCCCAAGAGCTGAAGGTTGCTGTGAGCTGTGACTCCATGGCACTCTACTGAGGGTGATAGAGTGAGACTCTATCTCTGCACACACACACACAAAATGTAATTCTGTTTTTAAAAAAGTGCCTGTCTTTATAACAGTTTCATAAGGACTTTTTCCTTAAGATAACCATCATACTTTAGTATGCACCTCTCAATTATGTCGCCCAGAATATTAAAGATTTGTACTCAAGAGTTGAGATTTAATAAAATTACTAATTTAATCCCTCATTAAAGGTCAATGGTACTACAAGTATGTAGCCAAAAAAAACAAAACAAAACAAAATACAATGACTGCTTGTATGATTTGGAATCACTACCTTTACTCTTGGCAAAGGCACCAGCAGTTTTCCCCACCATCAGGCAAATGTCAACACAGTGTAAGGGGCAAGTGTCATCTTGATGTTATTGTAAACTTGGATCCCTCGTAGCATCTTGGGACTGCAGGGGTCTGCAGACCAATTTGGAGAATAGCTTCCATAGGGTATGTTAACAGCTGATGCTTGTAAAACTAAGGTCTGACTTAAAGTATGTTTGTGAAAGTGAAGCACAAGATTGGAACTCTGTGGTCTCTTCATCCACAACGTTGTAGTCTTATAGTAGTTTTCATTTTGTTCAGTTGCTTGGCGTTTAGCAAATTTTTGATCACTTAGAATAATAGTCATATCGGGAGCTTTGGAATAGAATGAAATAACTTATTAAATAGAAAAATGTTCATATAAATAGTTTTTATAGCTTGTTTATTTGGTTTACTAAATTTAAGTTACTAAATTTAATTCTGGATTCTTAGTACTTGAAAGATGAAGATGATGACCTTGTGTCGCCCCCTAACACAGAGGGAAACCAGTGGTATGACTTTCTTCAAAAGAGCAGCCACCTTAAAGGTATTTCCTGAGCAAAGTAGATTTTATCATGTTTATATTTACTTGAGCCCAGGTCTCGAGTGGGTCAGCTAACAGTTTGGCTGAATACTTACCTAAGTTCACTAGACTTATTTTTTTGTGTCCATTGTATTTGGTTAGAGAAACAGCAAAATAACCAATCATATATAACATCACCATGATAGAAATTGCTTTGAAATAGTGTAGTAATAAGACTCTTAAGTATTCTTGTATTATCTGTTTTATACCCTGTAAAACAGTGTTGAAGGAAAGCTAACTAGTGAGAGATGTCTGTTTTGCCAATTCTAGTTTATTAATGCCTGAAAGACACTGAGGCTTACCTCTGTTCTTCTCAGGTTGTAGTTTTTTTTGTATGTGTACTCGTTATACCTTTCATTGTCTAAGACCTCAAAATGTTAATAAAGTAAAATTATTTCACATTGTTAGGGAAGCAGCACATAATAGCAACCTTTATGTCAAAACTTCTCACTGTTTTAGATGAGAATATTTTTAAAACCGGTGTTTCTTTCCTTTTTTTTTTTTTTTTTAAGGAAAAAGCTGACTACAGATTAGCAGTTGCTTCGATTCTTAGAGTAATAGCTAATTAACTTTTATGCAGTTCTTATTCTGCCACACATGCGTAATGCTCCTTTAATCCTTGTGAGAACCTGTGGGATAGGTGTTTTCTCCACTTACCAATGAGGAAACGGTAGAAAAGACCCAAGGTTGCACAGGCTGGTGAGTAATGTAGCTGGGATTCTGTTCACGTCAGAGCCTGTGGTTTTAACTAAACTCAGTACATGTTGAGCATCTTAATTTGAAAATTTAAAATCTGAAATGCTCTAAGATCTAAAACTTTTGGAGTGCCAACTTGATGCCACAGTGGAAAATTGCACGCCTGACCTCAGATGACCAGTCCCAAGTCATAACACCATCAAAAACTTTATTATTGTTATTAAAAATATTGTATAAAATTGTTATTAAAGGCTCGGCACCTGTGGCTCAGCAGGCTAGGGCGCCAGCCACGTATACCTGAGCTGGCGGGTTCGAATCCAGCCCCGGGCCCACCAAACAACAATGACGGCTGCAACCAAAAAAAATGGCTGGGTGTTGTGGCGGGTGCCTGTAGTCCCAGCTACTTGGAAGGCAGAGGCAAGAGACTCACTTGAGCCCAGGAATTGGAGGTTGCTGTGAGCTGTGATGCCACGGCACTCTATCCAGGTGACAGCTTGAGGCTCTGTCTCAAAAAAAAAAAAAAAAAATTTGTTATTAAAAATATTGTATAAAAATATCTTCAGGCTGGGGTACCTATTGCTCAAGGAGTAGGGCGCTGGCCCCATGTACCAGAGGTGGTGGGTTCAAACCCGGCCCCGGCTAAAAAAACAAAACAGGAAAAAAAAAAAAATACCTTCAGGCTATGAGAAGATGATGTGTATGAAATGTAAATGAATTTTGTGTCCCACTCCCAAGGTGCATACATCATATATGAATGAATATTCCAAAATTGGAAAAAGTCCACAATGCTTTTGGTCCTGAGCATTCTGAATGAGGGATGTGCAGTCTGTAGTGATCTCTGCCACTCTTTGGTTACTGCTTATGTGAATGACTGACTGAAGGAATGAGGGAGAGAATTCTTTGATGCCTGGAACTTTGCTTACGGCTCTTTTTTTTTTTGAGACAGAGCCTCAAGCTGTCACCCTGGATAGAGTGCTGTGGCGTCATAGCTCACAGCAACCTCCAGTTCCTGGGATCAAGCGAGTCTTCTGCCTCTGTCTCCCAAGTAGCTGGGATTACAGGCACCCGCCACAACGCCTGGCCATTTTTTGGTTGCAGTCGTCATCGTTGTTTGGCGGGCCCAGGCTGGATTCGAACCCGCCAGCTCAGGTGTAAGTGGCTGGCGCCCTAGCCCCTTGAGCCACAGGCGCTGAGCCTCTTACGGCTCTTTTGTTTGAACCTTGGAAGCCCAACTTCTTTTTCCAAGTAGGGCCTATTTTGTGTTGCTCAAGAGACTTCATACCACTAGAGAGATTCATTGATGTGAGGTAGCTGTTGAATGGAGGAAGAATAAGGTAGAGCTGACTCCACACATTTCCTGTTTTTAACTAAAATGCAAAAGGAACAAGGAAAGGGGAGGGCTGGTGGCAGTGTGTCAGGAGCATTGGCACCTTAACCGTGTGTCTATATTGGCTAATATTGATCTGGGAACCTTGGTTTGTTGTGCTGAATATGGGGGTCCTCCTCCCCCATCTTATATATCTGAATAAGAAAGGTGTGCCCTTAGCCACAGACGTAATGTTTAACCACGTGTACTTCAGGTTAACTCCATTTCTTAAGTGCTCAAGGTTTTGCTAGTGGAGACTTTAGACAAGTCCATTAATTTCCCAGTTTCTTAGTCTGGTATGAAATAATGCCAGCTGTCATTATAGAACTGTTAGGGAAACATCAGTGAAACTTTTTCTCTAACATTTGGGACAAATCAAGTGCTACATATTTGATCCATGTCCTTCCTCAGAGCACACGAGAGAGCCAGTCTTACTTGATGGGTAGCGGTCAGTGCTGGGATGCTGGATTCCTGGATTGGAGTCTTGCTATAGTAGCAGCCGGGGAGCAAGTGGTCTGACGTCTCCATGCTCCAGTTTTCTCATCTGTAAAATGAAGATGATAATAACACCTCCCTCAGAAAACCGTTGTGCAGAATAGCTAAGTTAATCTAGGTGGAGCACTTGGAATAGGCCTGGCACTTTGCACACAGTATGTTGCATCTGAGATGTTTACTCAGTGCTTCTCGTGCAAAATGAGAGCTATGTCCCCTCCCCACACCAGCCAGTTCTGCCTCCAGTCCCGTAATGCAGACTCCTACGAGGCCACCCTCACTCACCCTCCAGTGTCAGGCTCCCAGGTCCCCACACTATAAGGTCTACAACCCTTCCCATATCATGTTGGATAATTTGTTAGAATGGTTCCTAAAGCTCCAGGAAACAGTTTACCGGTTTATTATAAAAAATAGAACTTAGAGCCGCAGTAGAAGCAATGTGTTAAGGAAGGAGGGACACAGAGCTCCCATGTCCTCCCAGCACCTCAGCTGTTCACTGCCAAGAAGCTGTCCGAACCCCATTGATCTGGGGTATTTGTGGGGGTCCTGTGACATAGACATGGTTGATAAATCATTGGCTGGTGGTGTTTGGGCTCAACCGCCGGCTCCTTTCCCACCCTGGAGGTTGGGGGTAGAGCTGGAAGTTGTGAGTCTTTCTGGTGACCAACTCCTCCTGAAGCTCTCTAGGAGTTGGCCAGGAGTTACCTCATTAAAACAAAGCTGCTCCTGTCACCCTTATCACTCAGAAAATGCCGAGGGCTTTAGGAGCTCCCCTCTAGGAACTGGGGGCAGAGACAGGCATCTCTCACCTGTTCAGAGCATAAAACGTTAACATGATTAGAATTCATTTTATTCGACATAGCTTTATGTACGGAAGGCCTCGGGCGTTAGAGCCAGACTTGGGGCTGAGTCCTAGATCAAGGTGTTAGTCATTTTCACACTGGTCAATTGCCTGATCCTACTAAGCTTTTTTTTTTTTTTTCAGTCTGTAAATTAGAAAAGACTGAAGTCTTTATTGTGTGGCTGTTGTAAGCAATAGAAATAGCAGATATAAAAAGAACCTGGTATAGTAGGTGTCTATAGATGCTCAGTTATACAGAGGGTGTATTACCTATTCCTGGTAAAGTAGAGTTTTACAAAACAGCTTATTTACATGGGGTTAGTTTCTAGACTTTTGCTTTGGAGACTTAGAAAACAAACGGGACTGCTGTAATTTCACTGTGGTAGAGCGTGGAGGAGGAGGAGGAGCTTTGTTCCATTCTGTACCGTATGGTTCTCAGAGCCATTCCTTTCTTCTCATGGCCAACGGAAACATACGGTTGAATTTTGGTGGAACTAAGTGTGTACTAAGTGGGTTATTTCTAGCAGGCCATCCGTGGGGATGATGAAAGGCAAAGGCGTGGTCATTTTGCATGAGATTGTGAGACAATATCGAGAAGTGGCCAGGGAGAATTCCACTGTGAGGTAAACTGTGCAGGCTGGCTCTAACAGATTATTTCCTCCCAATCATCAGTTTGCTATAGCTTTTTTTTTTTTTTTTTTCTGTTTTTGTTTGAACCAGACAGTCCTTTGCTGTTTCCTTATTATCCTCGAAAATCATTGCATTTTGTGAAAAGACGGATGGAGAACATCATTGATCAGTGTTTGCAAAAACCAGCGGTAAGTTTGAAGGAAATGCATGTCTTTGTGTAGGAGCAATATCTTTTATACAGTATGTCTCACTTATGTAAGTGATCTCAGTTATAACAATGAACTATATGAAAATGCTGGTGTTCACCTGTTTTTGAGTAATAAAAATAGCAGTTTCATATGGTTCAACCTAATATTTCACCTTGTTAGTTTCTTACATACATTTTTAAAAATATGACATTATTGAAAGCATTGGTGTTGTGAATATTTTATTTTCTCCCAGAAAAAATTGATTGGAAATGGTGTTAGTTACAGACCTGCTGTAGCTCGTGTTTACTACGGAAGACTGTGAATGAATGGCTGCTGTGAGGGGAGAGGGAGGTGGTCTTTAACCTCCCGTGGGCTTAGCTCCAAGGTCCTTTTGAGTGCAAAATTTTCTCTCTTCCTTTTTATGCTATAATTGTCATTAAAGTTTCTTATGTGCCAGGTTTGGTGATACAGATGATTTTTTACTACACTTAGGCAATGATTGGTCACTTTTTGTAGACTATCTTTGTGCATATAAATGCTCTAATTATATTTTTAAATCCCATATAGGATGTAATTGGAAAATCAATGAATCAAGCAATCTGCATTCCATTATATAGTGATACTAGAAGGTAATTCTGTTTCTCCATTGGGTGGTAATATGTAGCAGCCAATTTAAATTTTGCTCACCTTTTTTCCCCTTTTGTTTTAGCGAAGACTCAACACGTAGACTATTCAAATTTCCTTTTCTGTAAGTATGTGTTTCTTCCTTGTATTGTGTGAGCAATATAATTTTGTTCTATATATTGATAGTTAAATATCATTGTGACATTTTTATTTCCTTAGGTGGAATAATAAAACTTCGAATCTGCATTATCTTCTTTTTACTATTTTAGAAGATTCACTTTATAAAATGTGCATCTTAAGAAGACATACTGATATTTCCCAGTAAGTATTAATCTGAAGTTTGAATTAAAAGATTAGATTTTATTATTTTTAATAGTAAAATCTCTAGCTTTCCTTCCAATATTTTAGGTTTTATTTAAGCTTTCCTGATCACCTTAGGTTTGTCATTTCACTGTTCTGTTTTGGTTTTCATGTCATTGGGATGATAACACTAATTTGGAAGCTATATGATCCTTTCTTATTCTAGATGCTATTTGGTATTGGTATATAGTTATTGTATATAGGATTATTTTTAGGGTGAGGAAAAATATGACAGAAAACTCAAGACTATTATATCTCAGAAACTTTTAGAATCTCAAAACTATACTAGTGGGAACCATATAGAAGAGTTTTTTTTTGTTTGGTTTCTTTCTTGTTTGTTTGCTTTTGTTTTTGAGACAGTCCCACTATGTCACCTTCAGTAGAGTGTTGTGGTGTCCCAGCTCACAGCAACCTCAGACTCTTGGGCTTAAGCGATTCTCTTGCCTCAGCCTCCCAAGTAGCTGGGACTACAGGTGCCTGGCACAACGTCCGGCTATATTTAGGTTGTAATTGTCATCCTTGTTTAGCAGGCCAGGGCCAGATTCAAACCCACCACCCTTCAAGGTGCGTGTGGCCGGCACCATAACCACTGTGCCATGGGCGCTGAGCAGAAGGGGTTTTTACCATGTGTTAAGTATGTATTTCTTTAAATAAGAAGCCTTGCCTAGTAGACTTGTTTTGACAATTCAATTAAAGTAATTTTCTGAAAGATGTGATATTTAGAATGCCATTGGTATTTTAAAAATGGTTTTAAATCTGAATTTGAAAGTAAATTTTTTAAGACCAAGATGTAGCAGAAGAGAAATAATTTGGTTATTCCTATTCCAGATGTGCTTAATTAAGGTATCTAGTTACTTTAGTGACTAAGATTTTTTTTCTCTGTAAACAACATAGCAGACTAAGATTTTAAACCAAATTGGTTATCTGTCCAGGCGTTTAAATTAGTTGTCAGTCTTCTAGAGAAGAGTCACGGTGTTTTGGTCTGGGAGTTGGTGTTTAGGTAAATGCACTAACACTGGCAATCATGTTCTTTCGAGCATTTAGATTATTGGCTATCCAGGTTGTTCCACAAAGTCTCTTTTTCTTCCCTTCTTTCTTCAAGATCTGTAAGTAATGGACTAATTGCCATTAAATTTGGGAGCTTTACATATGCCACAACTGAAAAGGTCAGACGAAGGTAAGTCTTGATTCTTGTTTGGATGAAATGTTGGTACGTGTCGTGTGTGTGTGTGTTTAGGAAATAGAATTATAGGAAAGTAGTTACACTTTCCATAATGATGGTATTTATGGGTAAATAAAGGGCTTTGTCACTTCCAGCGGGGTGGTGGGGGGGACAGGAATTTTTTATATATGTTATAGTTCATAGAGAATGATTGAGTCATGATATATAGAACCTTACTGCCCTGCTAGAGTTTACATAACATGGTTCTATAATTAATATTTCTGAGCACTGGCTCGGTGCTTGTAGCACAGTGGTTACGGTACCAGCCACATACACCGAGGGTGCTGGGTTCAAACCCAGCCCGGGCCAGCTAAACAACTGCAACAGCAACAAAAAACTATATATATAAAAATATATATAACATTTTATATAATATATAAATATAAAATATATTTTATAAATATATAAATTATGTATTTTATATATATATATTTTTTTTCTGAGCACTGTGTCTGCTAAGGAAGTAATGGGGTTCCAGGGAGCATACGTGGCCTGCAGAGCTGAAACTCCTGTTAGAGCCCCCACCCCCACCCCAGTCAAAAGATAAGGTGATGTTATTCTCTTCTGGGATTTTCTTTTCTTACTTTCATTTTTTTTTTTTTTTTTTTTTTTTGAGACAGAGCCTCAAGCTGTTACCCTGGACAGAGTGCTGTGGCATCACAGCTAACAGCAACTCCTGGGCTCAAGTGAGTCTCCTGCCTCCGCCTCCCAAGTAGCTGGGACTACAGGCGCCTGCCACAACACCTGGCCATTTTTTGGTTGCAGCCGTCTTTGTTGTTTGGTGGGCCTGGTCTGGATACAAACCTGCCAGCTCAGGTGTACGTGGCTGGCACCTTAGCTGCTTGAGCCACAGGCGCCGAGCCGTGGGATTTTCTTAAGATCCAAAAGTGTAATGTACCTAAGTCATCACTGAGGCTTTGCAGGGGAAATAACCTATACCAGCCACAGTGAGATCTTTCTCTCTTTTTTTTCTCACAGAAAAGTTTTTTTATGATAAAATCTTCAGTGTTGTTGTCTTTTCTTAATGTGTAAAATTTTGTTACAGTCTAGTTAACTATTACAGTCTAGTTACCTTACAGTCTAGTTAACTATTGTTTGCTCAAGGTATATGTAAGGTGTCGATGTCAAGAGTGTTCTAGAACTGTGAACCAAATTCACAATTATTTTTAATGATTACCTATTTTTAAGGCCTACTCATATTTGTGAATAATCAGTGCAACAGGTAACTATTATTTTAGTATAAACTAATGTGTATTTTAAATGTTATGTAAACTAACATTTTTTGCTCTGTGTCAGTATAATGTTATCTGTACAGTATTTTCTCCATAGTCATGATCATCTTTGATAACTTATTTCAATTCTAGCATCTACAGTTGTTTAGATGCACAGTTTTACGATGATGAAACTGTAACAGTGGTTCTTAAAGACACTGTGGGGCGTGATGGAAGAGACAGACTCTTGGTGCAGTTGCCTCTGTCCTTAGTGTATAACAGTGAAGATGCTGCAGAGTATCAGTTCACTGGGACTTACTCTACAAGGTAACTAACTCAGTAGCAAAATTGTCTTTCTAGTTTTACGGTTAAATGTTTTTTAATGTATACTATGAATTCTGATTTTTAGATATATTAGATATTAGTAATTATTTAGTTACTGAGGATAAAACATAGAGTTAGCTGAACAGAATTCCTCCTATTTTTTTATGCCCATCTTAGAGGAAATACTTCTATTTTTTTATTTTAAAAAATGCTGGCTTTAATAGCTCTTTTGTCCCCTTGCTTTGTCTCTTTACTAGTAAATCAAGAAGCATTTTCTAGATAAAGTTGGGGAATTAATTGACACATGGGCTGCTAAAATTGTATTGGAAAGGAGACAGTAGTTCGAAGTCACCCCCTAGCTGACCTCAACACCTTCTCGATGGAGAACTTCCCCTCTTCATTCCTGGTTCACCTTTTTCCCTCTTTAGGCTGGATGAACAGTGTAGTGCTATTCCCACACGTACCATGCACTTCGAAAAGCACTGGAGATTACTAGAAAGTATGAAAGCACAGTATGTTGCTGGAAATGGTTTTCGCAAAGTGTCTTGTGTGGTAAGTATTTACAGATTGCCCAGTAACTAAGAAATGCAGCAGGACACAGTATTGCTTCTGCGCTGCCTTCGTCAAATACGTGGTACACAGGGCCCTGTAATGCATATGCTTCGTCGTGATTTATAAATACAGGTTTTGATTTAAAGCTTCTATTGATAATGTGATCACGTAGGGGCCTTAGCTGTTTTGTTCTTTCGTTCTTCCTAAGTAGGTAACAATAATTCTAAATTTCAGTGTCAGTGCTGCTCTTGTATGTGAAGATCTTTTATTCAAAATGAGGGCTGAGTTTACTGATTTTATTGTAAATTGATGGGGATATAATTTGCCGATAAAATCATTTTTTGATTCAGGCTTCTGAGTTCTAATTCCTTACATATGATATATTAAGATATTAATTCCTAAATGCCTTATGTGGGCTTTTTTTATATACAGTTAAGCTCAAATCTCCGTCATGTGCGAGTATTTGAAATGGACATAGATGACGAGTGGGAGCTTGATGAGTCTTCATCTGAAGAGGAGGAGGCCGCTAATAATAAGCCTATAAAGATAAAGGAAGAAGTGTTGTCGGAGCCGGAGGCAGAGAACCAACCCGCTGGTGCTGCTGCTTTAGCGCCGGATATAGTCATTAAAGTGGAAAAACTTGACCCCGAGCTAGACTCCTAGCCACTTTTATGTATGTTGTTAGGGCATAAAAGACTAAAATGTCTCAGACCACTTGTAATTTTCTTTGTGTAACAAAGAAATAAATGGTAAATTTTATTTTCTCATACTCTGGTTCATCTTTTCTCAGTGGTTCAGTCACTATAATAGACTTTCCTTATGCTGAGATACCATTTTATTTTATTATTTTTTTTTTTTCGAGACAGAGCCTCAAGCTGTCACCCTGGGTAGAGGGCCGTGGCATCACAGCTCACAGCAACCTCCAATTCCTGGGCTCAAGCGAGTCTCCTGCCTCTGCCTCCCAAGTAGCTGGGACTACAGCGCCCGCCACAATGCCTGG
>CAUYON010172432.1:0-36831 GCA_963573935.1 Arctocebus calabarensis
CGCCTATAGTCCCAGCTACTTGGGAGGCAGAGGCAAGAGACTCGAGCCCAGGAATTGGAGGTTGCTGTGAGCTGTGATGCCACAGCACTCTCTCCAGGGTGACAGCTTGAGGCTCTGTCTCAAAAAAAAAAAAAAAAAAAACAAAGACCATTGTGATTCAGCCTGTTTCTTCAGTGAAGCTGGGGTCAGCCAGCTCAAAAGACTAAGCTTCTTGACCCTGGACATCAGTACTCAGAAACCCACTGCCACAGGCGTCTGTGTCCCAGGCGCTGTAAGCAGGTCGGCCTCCCTCTGCAGAGCTACACACAGTGCAATCCCCCCAGGTACCTGCCCGCCATCTGGCCCACAGGCTCCCTCCTTGCAAACAGCCCTGTAGTGACCAAATGACTTCTCAGCAATAGGAGCAAGCTCTCTCTTCTAAAACGTTATTTTCTTCACTCGTAACATTGCTAACCCTCATGTGGAAGTTTGGCTTAATGAGCCCCAGAAAGCAACCACCATTAAAATGAGATAATTAAACCAGAGAGAAAAAAAATAAATCTTGTATTTTTTTTTTAACTGCAGTACTCTTGTATTTATTTTTGCAGATACAAAGCTGATATTAGGTACACCAAAATTTCTAGAAGCGAAACACCCTTGATTTACAAACTAAAAGTTTTCAAATTTAAAAATGTAGATCCAAACTCAGAAATCAGTGGTTGGGTTTGTTCAAGGTTCTGGAGCTGTCATAGGATATGATTTAAGGACTGACAGAGAAGAGATACAGAAATCCCCATCCGTCAGGCAATATTCATTCAGCACCCAGCTTGTGACAGCCACCGTGCTAGGTACCAACTATCATAAGTTTTGAAGATCTACTTCAAGTTGTGACTTGAATATTTGAGATAAATAAATGAGAAGAGCAAACACAGTTGTATAATTTAGACTAAAAAAAATAGAGCATGCTAGCCTTTATCTCGGTGTTTATTTTCCTTGACTTATCATTCCATCACGAGTAACCAACCAGAAACATGCGTTTTCTTGTGCACTTTTTGTTTTATACACTTTATGAGTCTTTCCACTGTGGAAAGAATTGCAAAGTAGCATAAATTATTTCTCAGGAACTCATTTTGACATACAAAGCTGCTTTTTCATGGCTAAGGCATTTGGCATAAGGAAAAATAGTTTTAATTTAAGGTAAAAGGCATTAGAATGTGATGCATGCTATTTCAGAAGACTTTGGGGGAAAATGGGACAGTTTTCAGTTGTCAAGAAACTTTCTTGAAACACTCAAACTAAAAGATTTAAAGAAAACATTTTTAAATGTAGGAAAACTAGTTATTACTGTTTCCCTTTTTTTAATATACCCCCCCAAATACATAGCTTTCTTATTCAGAATTTTCTTATTTTGTTTGTACAAATATTTAAAAGATTGCTTAAATTGTCCTATAAGTTTTTAATTTTCCTCTATTTTCTTAGTTGCCAAATGCTTCTCATTTGTTCTCTTTGGGAAGAGAGGGTTGACAATATCTTAGGTGAGAAAACAAGTGAGGGTTAGGTATTGCCTTTTCTTTTCTTCTCTTCTTTTTTCCTTCCTAAGTGGTTTCTTCAGGGAACAGTATCATCCTATTGATATTCCCAGAGCAGGCTTTGGGCGAGTCAGTGCTAACCAAAAGTCTCCCTGAGTAAAGCAAGACTCTTCTCCACAGTGGCCACACCAAATGGAAAAGTGAAACACTCACGCTTCTGGAAATTCTCAGATAATAATTTCACCTGAACAAATTATTTGAGTTATTAGAGATGAAGTGTTTTCTTTTCACCTGGATAGGTTTTATAAAAATAGTTTTAAGGGGTAGTAACAAATCTTAACCTACAACTACTTCTCAAGAGGAGTAGGTTTCTCCAACTAGCTTTCTCCAAGAGGAGATATAAATTAATTAAGGTTGACTGGGGCAACGGTAGTATAACATCAACTATTTTGATGTCCTCCATCACAGCAGAAAGACATAAAGAAAGGAAAACTGGTAAAAATAAAGGAAATAAATGTCCTCTCTTGGGGCCATTCTGCCATGTTTCTCTCTTGCCTAAACATCATTAGCAATTTTTGAGTCTCTCTCTCTCTCTCACATACACACAAACTTCTCAGAGATGTGCTTAAGTCAAAAGTCAATAAAAGAATAATAGACTATTATATTAGTAGCAATGTCCATTACAATTTTTACCAAAGTAGGTTTTGAACTGTATGTCAGCCTAAGGGGGGCAAATTTTGCTTTAGAATATATGAACAGGCTCGGCGCCTGTGGCTCAACGGGCTAAGGCACCAGTCACGTACACCTGAGCTGGCGGGTTCGAATCCAGCCCGGGCCCGCCAAACAACAATGACGGCTGCAACCAAAAAATGGCCGAGCGTTGTGGCGGGCGCCTGTAGTCCCAGCTACTTGGGAGGTAGAGGTAGAAGACTCGCTTGAGCCCAGGAATTGGAGGTTGCTGTGAGCTGTGATGCTACAGCACTCTATCCAGGGTTACAGCTTGGGGCTCTGTCTAAAAAAAAAAAAAAAAAAAAAAAAAACAATAGAATATATGAACGGTAATTATACTTACGGCTTAATTTTATCAACATCAAAACTTACTCTAATGATGATGCATGTCCACACCATAAAGCTCTCCAAGGAATATCCTGTATCTGACTTGGAGAGCCTGGGGGGCTGAAGGCAATCCTAGGGCAAGCAAATGATGAAATCTGAGCCCTGAGTCACACATCTGCATGCTGATCTGAATTGGTGTTGAGTGACTGGGAAGCCAGGTGCAAACCCAAGGCAAAGGGGCTGACAGACAAGACTAAGGAAACAGACTGCAAATAAGGGCTAGAATAGAGGCCCAAAAGGAAAACGCAATGGAGAGAAACCTAGGCAAAGGCGTATGTGGCAAATGACTGAACACGGAAGTAAAGGGTTCCAGCATGAAGCAAACGGCACGTGGCAGCAAGCTCCACATTCACACCAGACCCTGGAGACATTGGTTCCAAACTCCACTCCACTCACTGACAAGAACACAGTCCCCTCGGCTCCTGCCAGGCCAGCTCTTTGATGGTTCCAAGAATAGGCAGGGCAGGGGTAGGTGCTCCTTGCAGCTCCACAGCCCCTCATTCAAAATGTTTCAGCTCAGTGTGTTTGGAGTTCAGAAGTTTCGGATATTAAAAGGCAGGCAGCAATTTACATGGATCTCCAAAGGAATCATGCTGGGTGAAAAGAACCAATCATAGAAAGTTACGTGATGTAAGATAGCATCCATCAAGTATCATTGAAATGAAAAAAGTATAGAGATAGAGAACAGATTAGTGGTTGTCAGGGGTTAGGAAGAAGGGTAGTGAGGGAGGTGGCTGTGGCTTCAGCAGGGCAATACCAGGGATCCTTGTGATGAAAACTGTTTTGCATCCTGATGGTGGTGGTGGTCACATGAATCTACCTGTGACAAAATGGCACAGAACTTAAATCACACACGCAAATGAATGTATATAAGACTGGTGAAATCTAAATAAGATCAATGAATTGTGTCAGTGTCAATTTCATGGTGGTGATACTGTACTATAGTTACGCAAAGGTTACCCATTGGGGGAAATTTAGTGAAATGTGTATTATATTTCTCTGTATGTCATGTGTATTATATTTTTCTTACAACTATGTGTGAATCTAGGACTTTCTCAAAATCTATTTTTAAAGGAGACTTTTTAAGTGCATATTTTATATATTATGTAACACTCCAGGTGGTGTCAAAGACATTAATATTTCTTTAGCAAGCATGTGGCTATTCACACCAAGTGAAGTGCAGATTATAAATAGCCTCCTGTCAGCTTGGGTCAGGTTTTTGTGGCCACATGAGTTCAGGTTTAGTCAGGTTTTACTGCCAAATCAGCCATGAAAACACTTTAGTTTTTCAGAGCTTTTAACATTTTTTAAGTACAGAGAAAGAATTATAAACTCAAGTCCAGCTCTGGTCACAGAGAGGAAGGTGTGGAGGGGCACCACTGACCGATCTGTTTGACATCTTTTATGTTTCTGTTTGCGCTCTCATATCATATTCTGCAGAGAAAATTTGGTGGGAATTTCACTGTTTAAATATTTCTATCACAGAAGATTTGAACAAGAGCTGCTTATGTGCATCCTTTTGAGAAGTTACTCAGAAATTTCCAGAATGGACTCTGATGGAGGGAGGATGTGACCAAAAACACAGAATGAGAGTCTGGAACAATAGAACAGTTCCTTAATTCTCCTAGGATTTGTCTCGAGTACCACTTCATTGTGGGAGAATACATGTTCAAAACTCTGAAAGTTCCAAAATTTAAAATAGCATCTATATAAACACAAAGGGTGCCTCCCCCCCAAAAAATGTATATGCATTTTAAGAATGAGAAAAACTTGGCTCGGCACCTGTGGCTCAAACGGCTAAGGTGCCAGACACGTACACCTGAACTGGCAGGTTTGAATCCAGCCCGGGTCCGCCAAACAACAATGATGGCTGCAACCAAAAAATGGCCGGGTATTGTGGCAGGCACCTGTAGTCCCAGCTACTTGGGAGGCAGAGGCAGGAGCCTTGCTTGAGCCCAATTGGAGGTTGCTGTGAGCTGTGATGCCACAGCACTCTATCCAGGGTGATAGCTTGAGGCTCTATCTCAAAAAAAAAAAAAAAAAAGAATGAGAAAAACTGTATTAAAATTATAATACTCCAATCATATTTGATGTCTGCAAATGAAAGAGATACAAGATACAATACATAAGATAACAAATGTTATCAGTTTATCTGGAATAATACATTTTGATACAGTTTTTCCTTTCTTAAAATGTGTATATATTTAGTGGCACCCTGTGTGTGTGTATGTTTAAACACTATGCATTAATGTACAATTAACTAGTTGACACTATCTGTTTGCTCATGCACTTCTCTATTCCTTTTCACTAGTATAGAAAAAGATTTGACCCTACCTGAAACATTTGACCACAAAGCAGATACTTCATGACTGAACCGCTTCTTAGCGTTAAATTAGGGTATGTGCTCAAAATTTGCAGTGGATCTCATTCAAATTAAATCAGAAGCCAAACACTGGAGAAGAAATCTAACTCATTCACCTTTACTTGAGCCTCAGGTGTTAATCTACTCTGTGCTATCCTTCACACTACAGTCAGAATTACTCTGTAAAATGCAAAGACAATGGCAACCCTCTCTTTTACTCCCCTTGGATCAGACAAAATAGTGTCTGAGCTCTCCGGCGTTGAGGAAGAAGACCTCAGTGACCTGGCCGCAGATAAGCACACTTGAGAGTCACAGCCCTCTCCCTTCTGCCTGCACCAGGCTGTGCCCCTGACTATCAATTACTTCCAGTCTTCTGAACAGGCCATGCTTCCTCACCTCCCTGCTTTTCCCATGCTCTTCCCTGGCTTCAGAGCACCATTCTCTCATTCTTTACCTGGCCAACTCCTTTTATCAAGGAAGGTATCATTTTTCCTTGAAACCCTGGAGATCCCTCCTCTCCTGTGTCCAACTCTGCTTGGACTAAATGCCCAAGTGCATTTATCAAAGCCCTTACTAAGCTCCATTATACTTGTGTACCCACCGTGGGCAACTGACTTTTTCTACTTTCCCAAAGCATGGTGCAATGCAGGCCTATAGATTAGCTATCCAAGAAATAAATAATCAGTAATTTGCGTTCAATGAGTAGATAGACAAATGAGTAAAAGTACACATCACCAAAAATTATCAAATAAAGTAACACATAGCTTGTTAGCTAGAGAATTAGAAAGTTATTTAACTTTTCTGTAACTCAGTTTTCTCAACTCTAAAATGGGAACTCCAAAATTCTTGCCCCATAAGTCAAGTTAAATCTGCTAACACATATAAAACAACAAGAACTCGGCTGAACATGTAGAAATACTCAGCAAGTATTAAAGTTAGGAAGTGCAGGAGTATGTTATAGGGAACTTTAAATATGCTTTCTATTCTAAGCCAGAGAGAGCCACAGAAGGACTCCGAGAAACAGAATAACACATTCAGATCTGTTTTTAAAAGTTAGTTCTGTTGGCAGATGTAGAGAGGATGGGAGGTGGAGGCAGAGACTATAGTCAGGACGCTGTTGCAATAATCCAGAGAATGGGTAATGAAGCCTTGAGCAGCGCCATAAGACCAATTAGATGGAAAGATTGATTAAGGGAGAAGTTAAATATTAATTTGGAGCCCAGGAACTAGAAAGATAATAGAACTTGGTGTAGGAAAAATTTATTCTAGAACATTCTAGAACGTGCAGTTTGGGGATCTCTAGAAATTTCTCAGGAAGATGTCTCATGTTGAATCTTTTTTGGATCAAGTCAGTATATTATATAAATTAACAAATAGAAATAGAAGCCCACAGATAATTATCAATAAGTATCTGGAGCTGATAAAGTAGAACAATGGTTCAACTTGGAAATTGTCCTGTTAAATACGATGGTTACGCCCTTGAAGAGTCAAGATTGTAAGAAAGCAATCTTTTGTGGGCAAAGAAGCAGGAAACCAGCAGGTTATCATCCAGGTCCTCTCTCAGCTTAGTGGTGTGGGTTTGCTGGTCAGGTTCCACACAGATCTCTTACTTCCTTGCCTTAGAAGTCAATGGGCAGCTCTCTGCTGGTGTTTAAGTAATGCTTTTTCACCTTAAATAATGCGAGTCATGTGGGGCAGTGTTAATGTGAAACTCACAGCTAAATCAAGGCAGAGCCCACAGGACAGTCCACAGAGTTGATACTGCGGAGCCCAAAACAGGAGCAAAAGAGGCTGCTTCACATTCTCTTTACCTAGTAGTTTAGATTCAGTTGTAACCACACTTTTTTTTTCAGATACCAGGATATAGTTCAAAGGAAAAATAAAGAAAAGGAGCGAGGGGTGACAGGAAAGGAAGGAAGGAGGGAAAGAAGGAAGAAAGGAAAAGAAGGGAGGGAGGGAGGGAAGGGAGGAAGGACGAAAAGAAAGGAAGCATAGAGAAAGAAGGAAGGGGAAAGAGAAGGAAAGAAAGGAAAAGGGAAGGAAGGAGACGGAAAGAAAGAAGGACGGAGGAAAGGGAGGGAGGGGGAAAGGGAGACAGGGATGGAGGAAGGACAGAAGGAGGGAGGGAAGAAGGGAGGCAGAAAGAAAGGAAAGAAGATTCCAAATGACACCTTAAAAAACAGGAGAAGAGGGCAGCGCCTGTGGCTCATCGAGTAGGGCGCCAGCCCCATATACCAAAGGTGGCGGGTTCAAACCCAGCCTCGGCCTAACTGCAGAAACAGAAAAATAGCCGGGTGCTGTGGCAGGCGCCTGTAGTCCCAGCTACTCCGGAGGTTGAGGCAAGAGAATCGCCTAAGCCCAGGAGTTGGATGTTGCTGTGAGATATGTGACACCTTGGCACTCCACCAAGGGCGATAAAGTGAGACTCTGTCTCTACTAAAAAAACAGGAGAAGAATTCCAGAAATGGTTTCCTATAAAGAGGCTACTTCTTTGATTCTCTTAATAATTTACAGAACCAGAGAAAGAAGAGTTGAGAAACAGTGACAAAGGTGGGGTGGGGGAAAGGTTTTCATAGGTAAAGCTAAATATACAGAACATTTTATAGTGAAAAGAACTGTGTGACATACGTATATCTCTTGCTTCAGTTAAGTTTCAAAAAAGTCCTAACTTGTAGTACATCTTGTATCCCACAAAAAATAAGTGTCAGCTCTCTGTTCGGCTGGGTAAATAATAAAAGTGTCTTCTCCAGTTTGTGAATTATTTTGGGCCTTGTTTTTCGTTGTTATTGGGCATGTTGTGATCTAATGACACTTCAATTCAGTAAAGTTTCATAGAGAGAAGCAAACATTACTGTATACTTATAACTGATGAGAGAAAAAGAGAAAAAGTTTACAACAAAGTACTAATTAGTGTTAGATTTTTGCTTTGGAAGTAATTATCTCATGATACCTGCAGTGGTTTTGAAAAATGTCTTCAAATTTCTTGACATGCTTCTCATGAAAATGTGGAGGTCTATGTCCTCTCTCCTGGGATTTGGACAGGTTTGCAACTTCTTCAACTACTAACATATGGTGGAAAGAGCAATTTGTGACATCTTAGACTAGGTCACAAAGGTCTGTGCAGGTCTCCATCTAGTTCTCCTGGTATGCTTGTTGTCAAACTTCTTAAGATGTCCATCTCAAAATCTTAGCCAAAAGGTTAAGCCATGTGGCAAAACCAAGCCACACAGACAGGCCAAGTATAGGCACTGCCATCAATGACACCAGGTCAGGCTACAGGCAATCTTCAAATTATCCCAGCCCAGGCACCAAATATGTCAAAGAAAACTCTGAAATTCTGGGCCTACCCATGCAAGTCTTCCTCCCAACAGAGGCCCCAGACATGGTGGAGAAAAGACAAATCCTGTTCTAATGGTAGACCCACAAAATCCATAAATGCAACAAAGTGGTTATTTTATACCACTAAGTTTATCTATATATAGCAATAAACAATAGATACTTTCTTACCAATGTGGGAAAAAATGGCTTTGTATGAAACTAGAAAATGTTTTCATAGGCTAGAAAATTTGGATAACCTTCTAGAAGAAAATTTGGGGATGAGCTTCTTACCATGATATGAAATGTACCCTAAAGGATGTCACTGAGTATATTTTAATATCATTGCAATAGCACAAAATAAATTCCTTTTAAGAGGAAGTTTTGTTTTTTTTTTTTAAGTTCTTGCCTTTGAAAAAGAATTCAAAACCATTATTAGAAAGCATGAGCTTTGGGCTACAGAAGGAAATTTGTACACACTCTTCTGTCTTCAGTAAATATTCTCAGACAGCTCAGATGGTGAGAATTGGGGTGTGGGTGGAGAAGCTATTGGAGCACAGAGGATAGGCAGTTATACTCCATGCTATTAGCAGAACTAGAAATAAAGACTTTACCAGAAGAAATAAAATCATGCATACACAAATTAGCTTGATTGTGATAATTATTTCACAATGTATACCTGTACAAATATCAAAACATCACATTGTACACTTTGAATATATTTTTGTGGAATAAGAAGGAAAAATGTTTGCATTATGTTTTAATGTCAAACATTATTTTTTTGTTATTCCACAAAACTCTGCAATCACAAGTGGTATTCATTCATTGTCCCTCAGGTAAGGAGAATATATAAGTAATCATTGAGAGACTGGCTTTCCAACAATTATATGATTGCTAATTCTTTTGAATAAGACTAATTAAGAATGTAGGTCCTATTATTCATTCTCTCCACATCAAATATTTGTTCAGCCAACTAATACAACTACTTAATACATCAAGTATTGCACTACATTGAGGAAACACTGAGGAGCAGAAGAGTTATCTTTTCTGCTCTCATGGAAGGTACAGTTTTAGATCATACATTCTTTTTCTATGTGAAGAGAGAATTCTCACCTGTATTAGCATATTAAAAAATAGGCGACACCTGTGCCTCAAAGGAGTAGGGCCCCAGCCCCATATGTTGGAGTTAGTGGGTTCAAACCCAGCCCTGGCCAAAAACTGCAAAAAAATAAAATAATAATAATAATAATAATAATAATTCATCTGGGTGCAGTGGCTCATACCTGTCATACTGACATTCTGGGAAGCTGAGGCAAGTGGATCTCCCTTGAGCTCACGAGTTCAAGATCAACCTGTGCAAGAGCTAGACCCTATCTCTACTAAAAATAGAAAAATTAGCCCAGTGTTGTGGTGGGCACCTGTAGTCCCAGCTACTAGGGAGGCTGAAGCAAGAGGATGGCTTGAGCCCAAGAGTTTGAGGTTGCTATGAGCTATGATGCCACCGTACTCTATCTAAAAAAAGAAAAGAAAAGAGAGAGAGGGGAGGGAGAGAGGAAGAGAGGAAGGAAGGAGACACCAGAGCTGAAGAGTCCATATATTTGCACTCAGCTGCAAATAATAGAACAGTATAGTAGTTCAAACATTTCAAGGTGACATCCTCTCACTTATGATGTCCAAAAGCAGGCCTGAAGGACAACTCCACTAGGTTCAGCAGGGACCGAGACTCCATCTGTCTTTCTGCCTAATCACAAGCCTGAAAGTCACAAGTTTGTTCCTATAGTCCCAGTAATCATATTTACTTCCCAGCAACAACTGCAAAAGAAAAGGCCAAAATGTGCAAAAATCCCCACCCAATGGCCACTTATTGGCCCTCCCTGTTGAGAAGGAAAAAAAAAAATAGATGTTAGACAGTGGGTTGAGGGCCAGATTAGTCACTGGGGCTCAGTAGAGGTCATGAGCCTGTCAACACACATGCAAATTCAATGGCAGCAAAGCATGTCTCTCAAAAGAGAACACAGGAAAAAAGGAAGAGGAATTATGGGGTATGGGAAGCTCAAATCACCAACATATGGGCGTTTCAGTGAGGAAAGCACTTTTAATTCCTGTCCAATAGCAAAACAAAATTCACTGTTAGACCTGCTTCTGGGGACCAGGAAGTCACAATTGTGTCCAAAAACCATGTCACCAGGGGATAAGCTTGGAGCTAGACAAAAAACAAAATGAGCAAGATGCTTACAAAATCTTATCAAAATCTTATCAACCTTTCATGTGCAGAGAAGGACTCACAAAATTGCTGATGCTCTCTTCTCCTCCACCCCTGGCTAACCATGCTAATTACACAGCCGGTGTTCAGCAAATACGCATCGAACAAATTAGTCACAGCACACTTTCCCACTGCAAGTGGCCATACTCTGAGAATCTTCTCACGCTGTCTGCAGTAGTCATTGCCAGTCGACCCAGATGTGATGAGGGGAGAAAGGCATCTGCCATCCCATGCTGCTGTGAGATAGCTCAGCCTCAGCAACCTGTCTGCACTTTGTAAATATGGAAGGTTCAATATTTACTCTAATTCATGCTTATGACTTAGTCAAGATTTTTTAAGGGATAAATTATCAGTAGAGCTAAGAGTAAAACAAAAGTTGTTTTCCTCTTGGCGTAGTATATGAAGGTGGTCATTGGAGTATATGCCTAGGAGTATGGTGGAGGAAAAAAGATTCCATTTGAGAAAATCTCACATTGAAATTGAAACTTGGTGAGCTATGAAAACAGCTACTTTCCCCACATGCAGTTTCTCCTTGTGAATCGTGAGTGTGTGTGTTGTGGGAGTGTCAAGTGTTTTAAGAGAGAAGGTTTCTTTACAACCAGAAAACTCTATTTATCATTTATTCTAGATAAATGACGGTCTTTTGGATATGATTCTTTAAGGAGAAAAAGAAGAAAGTTAAGCAAAACATCAGAAGTCTTGAAGACAATATTCAAGTAATTAACACTTATAAAGTGCCTACCGTGTGCATGGTACTGATGCTGGACTGCTATAGTAACAGAACTGCTATTCCCTGTGCCTCCCAGGGAAGTGGAGAAGATAGACACTCATCAACTGACCCCATTAATGACTATCTCATTACAAACTGAGTTCAGCATTCTGAAAGAACAGGACACTATCTGGTGAGTTCCTAGAAAGACAACAATCACAACAAAGTAGTGTAGTGAGTCACTTGGATGAATGGAGGTGCGTACCAGGGCAGGTTGGGGCGGGGGAAGTTCCAAATTAGGACAGGCCCCAAGGCAGGAAGGCGGCAAGCAATCAAAAGGAGGCTGAAAAATAAGCGGGAACACTGGTAGGAGCTCCATGGCCATAGAAAGGTTTAAATTTTCATCTTTGCTGCCACAGAAATCCATTAAAGGATCTTAAAAGTAGGAACCATGTTTGTGCGACATGGTTAGTTATATGGCTTGACCCTAAGAGAGCCCATAGTATTATGTGCCTAACTGGGCTGCTAACCTCATGGTGCCAATGAAACAAATAAAATAGGGAAGAATGCTGTCAAATCATCCTGGCAACAGCATGAACCATAGGTTTAATAAGGGCAAAGCTGGACACTGGAGAGACAAATTTGAGCAATACAAATGCAGAGGGTGGAACAGATATGAGATGCATCTAGGCAGTAAAATGCAGAGGGTGGTGGAAGGACAGATCTAGAGTGACCCCAATTCCCTAGTCTGGATAAGTGGGTGGATGATGTTGCCATTTACTGTGATCAGAAACCTGGGCGTTAAAGAAATAGAATTAATCTAGCTAGATATATTAATCTTAAAGTGTTTCTGAGATATCACAAGAATAAATATAAAAAGGGAATCAGCATGAATATGGGCCTCAGTGGAAATTTCACATATAAATCATAGATTTCAGAGTCATTGATATGGAGACAATAGTTAAAACTGTAAGCGATTTTGAGTCTCTACCATGATTTGCTCCCCTATAAGAGAACCTCCGGCATCGCCAGTGACTGAAACGGCCCAAGGTGTGAGAACAAAGAAACACTATTGAGGAAATCATGCAATTAGAACATTTTCAAAAAAGACTGAAGAATTATCCAGGTATATGAAGAAAGAAAGAAAGATGGAAAAGTGACATTAGATTTAGCTGTTGGAAAACTTCACTGAAGCAGGGTGAGTTGAATGGACAAGCACTAGGGTGGCAGGGAAAGGAAACACAAAAGGACAAGTGACTTCAGGCTGCTCTTAGGAGAGGCTTGGAAGGAAGTCATGAGAAAACACTGGAAGCTAGAAAATGAGTAGGAAAGAAGTTGTGATTTTTTTAGAATGCAAGACACTTACACATGTTAATGGGCTAGAGGCGAACGTAGAGAGGAGAGAACCACCAGGAAAAGTAAATTGTGAGTGAATTATACTGCATGGAGACATGTTGGTTCCAATTCCACAAGACTGGCTAGACCACTCTCAACCAGGTAATAATCCTAGTGATTCTTTAGGATTATTATGGGAATAATAAAGGCTAACTCTTATGATTGCTGTGTGGCTTAGATAAGACAAACATAGATATAGGCTGGGTGGTATGGCTCATGTCTATAATCCCAGCACTTTGGGAGGCTGAGGTGAGAGGATCAGTTGGAGTTCAAGACCAGATTGGGCAACATACAGAGAATCTAAAATAAAGATAATTAGCCAGACATAGTAGTGCATGCCTATAGTCCCCAATACTCAGGAGGCTGAGGCAGGAGAATCACTTGAGCTCAGGAATTTGAAATTACAATGAGCTGTGATTGGGCCACTGCAATCCAGCCTGAGTGACAGAGCAAAGCTCTATCTCTTAAAAAAATAAAATAAAATTTTAACAATTTTTAAAAGATAAAATTATATATATGTAGAGAGAGAGTATAGCATAATAACTGTTACAGAGTAAACCTAGCACCTGACTAATGATCTCTATTATTTGCTAATGACAAAGTAAAAAATATGTGATTTTTTGGCAATAGTAATAATGAAGAACATGATAAAGTCACACAAACAAAATGATATATATTTTAAAAATCAAATAATTTTTCCTCTATCACACAATCAGAAAAAAAAAGAAAATTAGATGCATAGCAATTCCATGAATGCTACCAATCCACAGTAGACTGCAGAATCAGATAGCAGTGGCAGTGTTGCTGTAAGAATTAAATAACTCCGTATCACAGGGAACAACGTGTGGCACCCAGTAATCACAATGAACGGTTCTGCTGTTTTTAGTGTTGAGAGGAATGAATAGTAGAGCTAGAGTTTCAAAGTAAACTTTGGAGCCACGTTTAAGGTGACGTGGTCATAGCAACTCCCATACCTCCATGTAGATAAATCCCAACTCTATATAACAGCCCCTTCTCCCTCAATTAATATTCCCACATCATAACTTTTTGATGTTGTATCTCAAACCCAAATAATCTAAAATCAAAATGACATTTCTAAATCTTATTCTTTCCACACAAACTCAGATATCCATTCAGTTGATAAAAAGGATCATGGGGAAATACTTAGTAATTAGAGAAGGAGAAAAAAAAAGGGAAAGCAGAGAAGGAGGGAGATGGAGAAAAGAAAAGGAGGAAAAGAAAGAAACATGAAGGCAGAATGGGGAGAGATATCCATGGCTGGTTTTTTTTACATGGAATAAACAAATTTCCTCAGTCAACTGGTTGTTCTCCTTATTCATCCATCCAATAAATATTTATTGACAAACCATTGCGAGAATTGTCTTTGTGGATGTCATTAGAAAGCAGGAACAGTATGAACCACAGTTCTGACCCTCAGGTTGCTATTAGCATCTCTGGGGAAAAGAAATGTTATACAAAAAGATCAGTAACAAGTTCAAACTACAGGGTGACATTCCCAGACTTCCTGGTGGTGCAGAGGTAGGTACAGCCACTGTTTAGCAGCTTTTACTTGGAATTTCCCCTTGGAGATCTCTAAACAGATTGGCACCCAATAAATGTTGGTTGAATACAGCAGTGAATGAAATACAGCGGCTCAGTCTTCCCACAAACACTACTTTGCTCATTTCTTTTTATTTGTTATGCAGACACATTTACATCTTGGCCTTCTGGGAACACTCGTTATTTCTGCAAAATAAATTACATTTAAAATAATGTCTTCATTTTATCTTCCCTCTCCTCACTCTAACATCCATGGAACCTGCTTGAAAGTTTCAGGTTATCGCAACAGCTAATAGCTTTATTCACTGATGCATCTAATTAGAAGCATCTCCCACTTCTCCAGAGACAGCAAAGAATGGAATACAAAGAGTAAGACAACAGGCTTCCTTTAAAATAATGATCCGTAAAAAAACAAAACATTCCAGGAAAGTCTTGTTGCACTGTATGGAAAATAGCTAATTAGATCTTTAAAGAATTTGACTAACAACTCAAGTAAAACTTATGCGTTAGGTACAAGGTAGCGTAATGGATTACTTGAGAATCAGAATGCCTGGTTTGAAATCCTAGCTCTACCTCTTTTCTTCTCTGTGAACTTGACAAGATTAATTTTCATTGCTTTGTTTCTCTCATCTTTAAAATAGAAATACACATATTTGTCTCATAGGATTGTGATTGTCCTTTTCAAAATGTCTAACACATAATAAGTACTCAATAAATATTAGTCACATGGGCTAGTGCTTCTCCCACAAAGCTCACGCTCTGCTGGAGAGAAAGATGCTGGGACAGACTCAGGATCACAACACAGTGCTGCAATGCTATATGCTAAATATACCAGAGCACACGGGGTTGGAGAGGGAGGCACTATATGGGGAATTCAAAAGAACATTGGGAGAGAAGATGGTCTTTCATTCTTCTACTCAGGCTGTAAATTCATATAAATAATATAATTTAATTAATGTTTAATGATACATAGTTATTCGATTCAATCAAAATGATTCAACCATCCGGTTTAAGGACCTGTATCTCATGTGCAGAGTAAGACTCCCCTCTTTTCCTTCCCCCCTCTGTCATTTGCTCTTCTTTCTAATCTCTCTTACTCCTTCCAGCCTTCCTTCCATTCTCTGTATTCTTCTTGCCTTCCCTTTTTCCTCCCTATCCCCTTTCCTCCTCCACAAAACTCTTTTCGTTCACATTCCTAAGCTCTAGGATTTTCTTCAAAAGGTTTCCCACAATGACAATTGTGACAAGCTACCACACTAGGTAGTGATAGGCACTGGTCTGGCTTCTGTGTTTCACCTTTGGAAGACAAGGAGAGGAGATAGAATGGGAATACAGTGAAATATCTTCTATGGATCACGTTTGAGGGGGGTTTCTCCTATCTATAGAGACAATCAAATAAGGATTTTCTCATCAACTGAAATGTATAGGATGTGACAGGCTTAAAATATGGCACTTTTCAATATATCCATGTCCTAGTCACTCAAGCATGTCAATGTTATCTGATACAGTGTATTTTAAAAGTCTTGAACATGCAATTAAATTAGAAATCTTGAGATGAGGAGATTATCTTGGATTATCTAGGTGGTCCCTAAATGCAAAAAACAACTTATTTTTTTCCAATTTGTAAGGCATTTTAATTTATTTTTTAAAATTTTAATGAATTTAATGAGTATAGGTGGGATTCTGTAACACACATATATACTTATTAAATGTAAAACAGAGGGAAACTTTACGGACACAGGAGGCAGCAATGTAATCACAAAGTCAGAGACTAAAGTGATGCAGCCATAAGCCAAAGAAAGTTGGCAACCACCAGAAGTAACCTGGGGCCTTCTGAGGTAGTATGGCCATGCCAACACCTTGATCTCAGCCCAGCAAAATCAATTTTGCATTTCTGGAATACAGAATTGTGGCAGAATACATTTCTGTTATTTTTAGCCACTAGGTTTGTGATAATTGGTTATACCAGCCACAGGAAACTAATACATGGGGCTCGCTAGTGACGCTTGCCTCATCATACAACATGTTTTTAAGCCTCCATGTTCCCACTGTTAGAGGCTGCAATACTCATAAAATGGGGTGCAAACATGATTGACTACTCTTAGCCCTGAATCACTTGCCCTTACCTACTATAGACTGTACATTCAGATACTTTGAATTTCTAACCTCATTATTTATTTTCCTACTTATATCACACATTTGTAAAACCATATATTCCCTGCTAAGTGCGATTTGAATTCCCCAGTGACTATCTTGGTGTGTTCTGGTTAGCCAGCCAGTCTATATACAACATGCTGTGAGTTCACTCCAACCTTTAAACAGGCTGGAATTATTTTAGATAATGTTGAATGCTCTCATGTTACCTGGTTTAAAAGCAAGATGTGATAAAATGTCAGTGTTTTTATTCCTTTATTTTGGAGAATGTTCTAGTTTTCTGAAAATCTTCTGTGCCTAAATATCTCCAAGTAGAACCCTGGGCCAAGCATTTCCAGACCAATTGGGCTTATAATGGGTAGGACGTTAATATGCATCATATTTCACTAATTTTTCCAACTTTAAATAAAGTAAATGAAAAACTGAACGCTTTTTAAATCTACTGAACCATCAAGACCAATCAATGAGCTTAGCTGTAAGACCTATATGAAATTATCTGGCACTTATAGGGCTGGGTGGCAGAGTCACTGCTTAATAACATAGTGAATGAATTGATTAGTAAGTAAATCTTTTAACAAGTAATTCACTGGACCAGATTAAATATTTAAAATCCAGTTTGTGTTTTTATTATAATTTACCTAGAAAAGAGACCTGTTTGATTTCTGCAAATAAGTATGATCATTTGGGTTCTTTGACATAATGATAAATATCAAGAATGAATGGCCTTTTACCTTCCACCAAATTTTTTTTTTTAAAGGTCTCTGTTTTAAAACAAAGAAAAAATGCTTTGTGCAAGGAAAGAAAAAATGAGGCTACTTTCAAAGGTACAAATTGTCTAATTCCACACGTACTCCCCCTTGGCTCCTACCACACATAAGCACAGTATAGCATATTGGCTTCACCTGCCTTTTAACAGTCCAAGTCTGATTAATGGCACACAACAGAAAAAACCATATAGATGTATTTCTTTTTTTGTAGAGATAGAGTCTGCCTCGGTAGAGTGCCATGGCGTCACACAGCTCACAGCAACCTCCAACTCCTGGGCTTAGGTGATTCTCTTGCCTCAGCCTCCCGAGTAGCTGGTACTACAGGCGCCCACCACTCTGCCCGGCTATTTTTCTGTTTTGCAGTTCGGCTGAGGCCGTGTTTGAACCTGCCACCTTCGGTATATGGGGCCGGCGCCCTACTCGATGAGCCACAGGCACCATCCCACATGGATGTATTTCTGTTTGGCTAATTAAAAGTAACTATTTTGCAAGTTCGAAATTTGTAGAACAAACAACAAGCTAATTTTTCATTTGGAAGTAGTAAATCTGGAGTTGTAGAAACAAAGCTTGAGGCTCAGCGCCTGTGGCTCAACAGGCTAAAGTGCCAGCCAGGTACACCTGAGCTGGCAGGTTCTAATCCAGCCCGGATCTGCCAAACAACGATGGCTGCAAAAAAAAAATGGCCGAGTCTTGTGGTAGGCACCTGTAGTCCCAGCTACTTGCGAGGCAGAGGCAGGAGACTCACTTGAGCCCAGGAATTGGAGGTTGCTGTGAGCTGTGATGCCAGAGCACTCTATCCACGGTGACAGCTTGAGGCTCTGTCTCAAAAAAAAAAAGAAAAGAAACATAGCTAGACGTCACATCTTATAAAACGAATTATCCAAGCCAAGATGGCTACTCAGAGGTGAAAACAGTAATAAACTTCAGGCTCAGGATATGGACTTTAATAATTCCATGCAAATGAGAAAAAGCCAAAGAAAGAAAAGCAAATGTTCTAACTATGAAAGTTATTTGAGCCACAGGTGCCAAGCCTATGAAAGTTATTTAAGAAAATAAAATTGAGAAATTGAAAAGAGAAGAAGAAAATTTCTTCCTTAGTGGAAAGTTATTCTGTATTTCTCTGTAATTCAAGACCAAAATACAATAAATACTAGCTAATTGCTCCTAAGGCTATATTGCTCGCATGCATTTAAACAGTAAGATCTGATCAGTCAGGGCCAATACAGTGGACTAGAATCAGCTCACACTCACTGCTCTCAAGGAGAAGATGGAAAGTTGCAGATAGAAATTCACATATGGATGGACTGTCTTGGAAAGAGCATTGTGAATCATCATGAAATCAACTGGAGTAACCCAAAGTGGAGGAAAGAGAGGCAGCTGATCCCCTCAACAAGATCAGAAATTACCCAGGGGAAACATCCACCAAGGGGAAAGTGTCAGGGGACAAATCTCAGGATACTCCCCTGGCAGTACCTGAAACCTGAACTGTGATGGGGCTTCCCCACCTCAGCAGGTCTCCAAACTGATCAGGAAGCTGCTTGAAAACTGTGCAGCTGCACTGCACCAGAGCATGGGTACAGTGGAGTCCCACTAGCTTCTGATGCTGGGGTGCTGCAGCAGACACCATTCTGAATGCTACAGAGAGGCAGGCTTCACTGCAGCATCCTCCCTGTCAAGAGAGGGAGTGAGGAAGGTAGGCTCACACACTGTGACTCGGTGCTGCGCGACCCCTCCTCTAGCTTCCTCCATGGATCCAAGCAGAGCAGGCATTTACACCATCTACACCACCATCTTGCCATCTTGATAGTGCCATCACTGTTCCCTGAGTAGCACTGGAGCAGCTGCCTCAGTTGGACCTGGGTGGAGGGAAAGCCCTAGCCACTGCAATACACCGGCAAGGTGCCATGTCTCCGCAACCATGCCAGCTCTTGACTGCCCAGGCACTACAACCTGATGAGCTGCCTGGCCAATGATCACGGTCCCATGACTCACGTAGGTGCTTGCCACAGTCTTGAGACCCACCAAGATATCACAGTGATGGCTCGGCGCCTGTGGCTCAACGGACTAAGGCGCCAGCCACGTACACCTGAGCTGGCGGGTTCGAATCCAACCCGGGCCCGCCAAACAACAATGCTGGCTGCAACCAAAAAATGGCCGGGCATTGTGGCAAATGCCTGTAGTCCCAGCTACTTGGGAGGCAGAGGCAAGAGACTCGCTTGAGCCCAGGAATTAGAGGTTGCTGTGAGCTGTGGATGCCATGGCACTCTATCCAGGGTGACAGCTTGAGGCTCTGTCTCAAAAAAAAAAATAAATAAAAATAAATAAATAAATAAATAAATAAATAAATAAATAAAGATATCACAGTGATACACCTACCTGCCCCAGAACCCCCACATGCCATGAGTCTAGTGGCACAGTGGACCATGCACATCAGTGCCTCCAACCATACCCTATGCTGCACAGCTGCCATGTTATTACCTTCCTGACATCATCACATACCCACTGGCCAGAAGCCCTCCCTCATTTACTAACACTATGCCTGGAACTTAGTGGAATGAACACCAATAGCCCTGACATCTGAAGCCACCATTTAAATAGTGTCATCCAGCTGCCACTGCTGTAATTAGGCCCAAGCCAAACAAACTCTGATACCACCCACCTTTGTGGAGAGAAGCTCACCCAGCTGCATGCTCAAGCTTCCAACAATGGCCTGGGAAACAGCCCACCACTCTGTACAAATACCCACAGTGCTAGCTCAAACCATGACAAAAACAGGGGAAAAGGATAATGCATGGAACAGCTGTGTTACAGACTCTGAATGCATCTGGTGTATCAGTTTTTCTGGAGTAGGATACAAGTACACCAACCAAGGACCTCTACTTCTTCTTACTAAGTAGGAGAGTTCTCAGCAGAGAACAGGTGTACAACAAACTTACCTGTCTTGGAACTAAGAAAAGAGTTTTCAGGTGAGAAGACAACATAAGAACTCTGGCAATATGAACAAGTTGTTTTGACATCTCCAAAGGATAACAGGTCTCCATAAATAGACCCTAAACTAAAGGAAAATATTGAAATATTAGAGATGGAATTCAGAATACAGATAGCAAATAAGATGAAGGAGATTAAAGAGAAAGTGGAAAACTAACACAGAGAAGTAAAATACACACACACACATATATGTACACACATATTTATCACTAAAGAGATAGAGAACATAAGAAAGGTTATAATAGAACTTAAAGAAGTGTAGGAGTTATTTAGGGAATTTCAAAATATAGCAGAAAGCTTCAACAACATGCTAGGCCAAGCAGAAGAAAGAATCTCAAAGCTTGAAGGCAAAACTGTCATACTAATCCAGTCAGAGAAGCAGAAAAGAATTAAAGAGGAATGAAGCATTACCCAGAGAAACATGGGACCATGAAAAGTGAGCCAATGTAAGAATTATAGGTATCCCTGAGGGAGAAGGAAAAAATCTGCACAGTAGAGGAAATAATCAACAGAGTACACAGGCAACTTGCACAATGGGATACAATATTTTTAAACTATTCATCTGACAATGAATTAATATCCAGAATCTACAAAGAACTCAAACAAATCAACAAGAAAAAAAAAAAAAATCCCCATCAACAAATGAGCAACATGGGCGGTGGCCGTGGCTTCAGGAGTAGGGCGCTGGCCCCACATAGCCGAGGAGAGTTCAAACCCAGCCCCAGCCAAAAACTGCAAAAAAAAAGAGCAACAGATAGGAACAGACATTTTTTCAAAAGATAGACAAATGGCCAAGAAACATGAAATATGTATCGAAGGAGCTAAGGAAATTTTGTCCTAAAATATGATTCCTTGGTATAAAGAATATTTTTAGCAAAAAGGTCATTTTTGATTAGAAAACACCAGCCTCTCTTCTATAAAACGTGAGTAACCTGATTTAGAAACAGAAAAGGGGCTTCTGGATTCCTTATCACATGCTAATAGACCTGGCCCTAGGGTCATTTGAAGCACAATACCTGTCTCTCAGGTTAATTTATAATCAATCTGTTTCCCTCCATCTACCCATCCCCCCCTTAGCAACCTCTTGCTACAAGTATACTTTCCAAGTTCTCTCCCCTCTCCCTGTAGAAGGCATCTTTAAAAGCCACTGACTATCACTGAAACTTTGGGAAATCATTCTTGTGGTTCCCCCCATGTGCATGGTATTTGGAAATAAACTTTCTCTTATTAATCTATTATAACTGTGAGTTTATCTTTTTAATGAGCCAATCTAAGGGAAAAGAACAAGTTTCCCTAGAACTCCCCTTCAACATATATATGTATATATGTTTATGTATGTATATACGTGTGTGTGTGTGTGTGTGTGTATCCAACATCACTAATCATCAGGGAAATGCAAATTAAAATGAGATACTACTTATCCCTCTCAAAATAGACATTATAAAAATATAAAAAAAAATGACAGATGCTGGCATGGCTGCAGAGAGAAGGGAACGTTTATACACTATTAGTCTGACTGCAAACTAGTACAAACCCTATTGAGAACAGTATGAAGATTTCCAGAAAGAATAAAGAGTAGACCTACATTTGATCCAGTGATCTCATTACGGAGTATCTACCTAAAGGGAAATGAATCATTTTGTTGAAAAGACACCTGCATCCAAATGTTTATTATAGCACCATTCACAATTGCAATAACATGGAATCAACCTAAATGCCTATCCTGAGTGAATTAAAAAAAAATGTTTTATACATTCATAAACACACATACACACACCATGGAATACTCCTCAGACATAATATGAAATGAAATAATGTCTTTTGTAGAAACTTGAATGGAACTGAAGACCATTATCATAAGTATTTCAGGAATAGAAAAACAAACAGCACACATTCTCACTAATAAATGAGAATTAAATGATAGGTAGACATGGGCACAATGAGACAAAAGGGACATCAAAGATCAAGAAGAGGATGGTACAGGTGTGAGGGATCAAACCTTATCTATTGGGTATGACCGCTTGGATGGGCCTTATCTTGGAACCTTGAGTAAAACCTTAACTTTTGACAATGACCACTGTCCAGGTGATGGGCACACTGTAAGCCCTCACTTTAGCATTATACATTGTATCCATGTAACAAAAGAACTTGTACCCCCTTAATATTTTAAAATTTAAAAAATTCTTAAAAATTAAGAATCTTTAAAGTTGGCTTTGTTTAAGAAAAAAAAAGGCATTCGTCTTTCTACAAAGCAAACTAATTACGAAGACTCCAGATTTCACTGACTGAGTGCAGCCTCCTAAGTGAAGGTCCTTATGTGTTTACAGAACCAGATTTCCAAGACTCTCCTGCCATGGTTTTAGACTTGCATCTTTCTATACTGAGGAATCCCACGTTCTCCATGATCCCAGGTTCTAAGAATTAGTAGCCTCACTTATCTTCTTTATATTACAAGTGACAATTTCTGACCTTTCCTAAGATGAACTTTCAAAAGTGAATGGTGGAGGTTGCAAAATAAAATGTCAGGCTATCGGCATGTGTTAAAGATACTTTTAACCGAACAAAACTTCAGCAAAAAGGGCAAGGCCTTTTTCTATTATCCCTTCACAGATTTTATTTAATAAAATCTGAACATCTGAGGATCATATGTGCAAATTTTGCCATTGGCCAATTTTTACCAAAGTCCCTAATTTTTCTTGCAAGTCTTCTGCGTCATCCATTAGTTAATTAGAATTAATATTAATAACAATAATAATAATACATGGGTAGGTCTTCAGTGATCATTCAATTGGATCTCCTCCTTTTAGTCGTAGGTCTTATAGTCAGTTTTTTGGTGGCATGTCTAAAGTCTGGCCACTCCTCTCAAGTCTTTAAAAAAGCACAATTTGTTCTTGCCAATGTACTGGGAGCACAGTAGCCTTTGTAGGGATTAGCACTGCATCTCCACGATCCCCTCAGACCAGCACAGCTGATTGGTTCCTTCTGCTTCCTTAACAGGGCTTTTCTCCTTCCCTCGCCTCCTCTGTTTCTTTTTTTTTTTTTTTTTTTTTTTGAGACAGAGCCTCAAGTTGTCACCTTGGATAGAGCACTGTGGCATCACAGCTCACAGCAACCTACAATTCCTGGGCTTGAGCGAGTCTCCTGCCTCCACCTCCCAAGCAGCTGGGACCACAGGCGCCCGCCACAACACCCGGCCATTTTTGGTTGCAGCCGTCATTGTTGTTTGGTCGGCCTGGCTGGAGTCGAACCCGCCAGCTCAGGTGTACGTGGCTGGCGCCTTAGCCCGTTGAGCCACAGGCGCCGAGCCTCCTCCTCTGTTTCTTAAAGACATTCTTGGTGAGTTCTTTGCATCTCTTCCAGGATGTGACTCTTCTCATTTTTCTCCCCCTGGAGATCCCACACCCTGCATCCCTGTATCAGAGCCCTCTCCTCCCCGTCTACCGCCCCAGCAGGCCCCTGTTTCAGAAGAGGGCGTCTCTCCAGCACAGGAAGCTTCCCCAGTGACCTCACCTTGTCTTGATTCCTCTGGGCCATTTGTTAAAATACTTTGAACTGAACAAAGCCAGACGGGAAGCTTTAGGAAGTTTTACCACATCATTTCAACAAAATATTGGATACACTTTATACTTTCACGCAAGAAAATTTAAAATATCAGTCATGAGGTTCCATACTTAACACCCTAGACTTTGCAGACATTTTTCCTATAAAATGGGAATTTTCTTCTCTTCTGGCTTCTTATGTTTAAGAGCCAATAAAGTCACAATATATGCCAGAAAGGGCTTTTAATACTATTGCTGAAGTGAATAGGGGAAATCGCATAAAATTCAATTAAAAAAAAAAAACCTCAAATGGATGTGTGTGCCTCCAAAGAATAATTCCTCACAGGAAAAACAACACGCGTACATTCACAAAAACAATCCAGGCTTAATTAAAGTTCATTCTTCGTGGGCAGTATGTCTCTGTAAAGTTTTCACTTCAAATATAGCAGAATGACTCAAAGTGTCTTTTCTCATTTTCATGTAATTTCTCTCAGCTATTTTGTTGATAAGCAAACTGGGTTTTCAATCTGTTTACCCCTCCCACAGCCTGACCAACTGAAGTTTAAAAAAAAACCCACTGCATACATTACCACTCCTACCCCTATCATCTTACTCCTTTTATACAATGAACCTCAGTTTGATTTTGGTTTTGATAAATGCCCCTTTCCCTCCTACACATTAACCTTTAAAACAACTTAATCATTCTGTCCTTCAGACTTCCTAAATTATCCACACCCTCTGTCCATTACTGAGTAATTCCCAAATATATCTTTGCTCTCTTCTCTCCCCTTTCCCAAACTAATAGCTTAAGATGTTTCTTTTGCAAAACATATACAAATGATTTTGCTATATGTGAGGGGCAACTCTGAATGGCCTTGAAGACAAAATCCATGTCGATCTATAGATAGACAATGCAAAATCATCAAGTGTAAGTTAAATAGACCTAATTCAGTGACTAGGGTGAATATTATTAATAACAATGCTTTCAAATAATTAAGGAGGCTCCAAGAATTGTTTCTCTGTGAAGACTGCTATTAATTATTATTATTCATTATATTCAACTAAAACAGTATCTATTAGAATGTCTCCCAGCAAAATACTAAAATTTTACAAAATACGGTAAAGAAAAATAATAACTACCATTTATTCAAACTTAGCATATATAAAATGTAAGCAAATGAAATGTTGTTTTTTCCCCCTCCCATACATTCATCCAGCAAAGCAGGTGCTATTGGCTGCATTTTGTAAGATTCAGTTAGATTAAGAGGTGCCCAAGCACCTCAGAACGAATAAATGACAGAGGGGAGACGTGAATCATCTTCTCTCAGATGCTAACACTCAGGCTTTTTCGGCTAAGACACTATTTCCCATAGGTGCCAGAATCTTTGATTGAAAAAGGAGGAGGAAGTGTTGAAAGAAAAATAACATTCGGATATCGAACTTTTCTTATAAACACCTTGAAATACTATGTCAAAGTCCTGCAAACCTAAAAACCTACACATTTCACAAATTCAAACACGATTTAGCCAATGTGTTCATCTACTTTAATAATTAAAAGATGTCTAAGTATACATCGTATATCTCTGCCAAAACTAAAACTCTGTGTGTTGCATGGTTAAAAAAAAAAAATCATTATATTTCAACTACAGTACTCACAAAGGATCAATACGAATCTCAAACCATTCAATCTGATAGAGGAAATCAATGTGGCTTAGTTAAACCCCAAGATGTTTCAATTTGGTTGAGTCCAATTTCTTGACTGGGTGTAGACACTTTTGGTTAACAAAGATGTACACATTTTATCAAGTCCTGAAGAAAAAAATCCTGGCTCCTGAAAATGTGAGGAATGGAGTGGAAGGAGGAAAGGAAAAGTCAGGCAATCAAAGTGTGAGAAAGTCTACACTTTGTTGTAGACTTGACACGTTATGTATAGGATCAATTTCTACAAGGCAGACCAAAGAACGCCTTGTCTGATAGAAAAGCTTCTGACCTAATAGACCATGAAGAAGAACCGAATTGTTTGTCTGTGAAGTTCTATGCTACTTTCTGACTTATTGTGCACTATCAGGAGTAAGAATACTGAATTTAAAAGTCTGATTTTGTTGTCAATTAAAATCATGATAATCACATCTCTTTTTCTCTATTAATTCCAACTTTGTATTTAGAAATATAAATGTTGCCATAGTCTTACAAAAATGCTTCACCCAGGGTAAACAAAAGCATGTTCATATAATAGCTTCTTTGGGGCCTTAAAAATAACAGGTGGTGTGATGCAAAAGGGACACTGAGCATCTTTAGCAAGAATTGAAATTTTTCTCTCATGAAATTACTTACCATTTTCTCAATTGGCTGGATTTACCCTTGTATATTACATCACATGTTTGAATGGTTTCCTGTGCTCTTTGGAGGGATAAGATCCTATGTGTGTCATTTTATATTTGGTCAGAGAATTATCCATGCTCTAATTATATTATAAAGGGGACAGATTCATTAGCCAAAGTGGCAGAAATAACAAAAGCACTAATTCTTATTCCACCTGGACATTTCATAAAGCTGAATGAATCCTCCTATTCAAAAATTCTTCTCTAGTGCATTTATTAAATTGAGCTTTCAATAAAACCATTGACTAGAGAGGGAAGATTGACTCAGCTGTGCTAAAACCTGATTTCCTCTGAGTACCAAATAGCTTCATAAATATTTCAGTATGAGGAAAGGAGGAGAACCATTTAGAAATTAGGAAGTATGGCAGTCTGCAGATTTAGGAATAGTCAGAAATGATTGAAGTCAATTCACAGTTATAAAGAACCTACTGTATGCCAGGCTATTGTTAATGCTAGTGATACAAAAACAAATAATAGCCACTTTGACCTTCAGAGTCTACACGGCTGGTGAATGAGCTGACACATGAGTAAACAGCTTAAAGACATGCTGGTTTGCACTCTGGTAAAAGCATGGAAAACCTAAATAGAAGTAACAGAAGCTTCAACTCTTTTGAGCCTCCACCATCTGTCCTGTGCTCAGCGTCATCCACGTTATCTCCTTTAATCCTCACTAATTGGTATAATCAAGTGTTTTAAAGTGTAGCAAATTTATTCAGTTAGAATTAATTGAGGGTTTACTCTGTGCTGGACCCTATACTACACACTGGATAAATGGTAAACAAGACAAACAGACATCCCTACATTTACGAAATTTCTATTCTCTCTGGAGGAAGCAAGAAAGAAGCAAAATAAATTATACAACATATGAGATGGTGATTAGCTCGATGGAGAAACTAACAACAAAACACGAAAAGGAGGAGAGAAGTACAATTATAAACGAAGGAGGTATAGAGGAGTCCTTACTGAATAAATGACATTAGAGTATAATAACCTAATAATAATAACAGGGAGCCAGCAGTACGAGTCACGGAGGTGGCTGAGGCAGCCAGCTGGCCATCCTGCGGTGGTAGGATGATAACCATGGCCGAGGAAGAAAGGGAACAGCCATACTAAGGAAGAGAAGAATCTGGCCGTACTAAGGAAGTGAGGAAGGAAGGGAGATAGCCACAGTCAGGAAGGGAGGAAGTTGCCACATTGAGGAGGTGCCAACTACACTTCGAGGGGAGGAAGGATGTCATACTGACACCGAGGGGAAGGACACTCCAGACAGAGGCAACCGTGAGTGCAAACACCCTGAGGCAAAGCACGCCCAGCAAGTTTAGAAAAGGCAAGAAACATATGAAATAATGCAATTTCTGTAAATCTATGTGGTGTATATACAAAGAGTCATATGAAGAAATATTTGCTGAGATAGTAATGAAAATTTAGCTCTGAATAATAAGATTTCAGTCACTAGTTATCCTTACCTTCAAATGTTCCGATATGTTAGAATTGTTGTTAATGGAGGCATATTATCTTGTAAACAGGAAAAACAAAAAGGTACTTTTTCCTTCATGGATATATATTTTGTAACTCAACCAAGACTACTAACTCCCTTTCTATCCATTCTTCCTAAGGAATAAATACCCCTACCTCCAGTTTTGTGAACTCATCCTTCACTGACAACTACTTCAGTTTCTAACAACTACATTACCCCAACTCTTCCTGCTTGGTATAGCCATGTGAGTTGGTTTGTCCAATAACCTGTAAGTGAAAGGATTATGGATGGATGATTCAAAAGAAGTGTCTGTAAAGGAGGATCCTTCCTGGGCTTCTCTACCTCTTCTTCCTACTGCTACCCCACAGTCAGGTGTGATTGCTGGCACATCGACACTTTCTGTCAGACACAACTTCATAAATGACCCTACAAGCACTTGACTGCACCTTCAACCTTCTTTCACACCAAGAATAAAATCTTGTGTTTTAAAACCTCGTTTATTTTGGTGATTTCCTAACAAATGCAACTGAACTCAAGCCTGTATCATACACAAAGCAGTGTTCAGCCCACATGCAAGCCATGCTCAAAGGAAGCAGATCCTGGAAGAGCAAGTTGAGTTCAGTCTTTTGGTTGAATCAGAACTTGAAAGAGCTACATCCAGTCCTGTGCTAGAGGAAGTGTTCAAAGGATCAAGTAGAAGCAATTAGAAATAATAGAGTTTGCTAACAAGCTAAATTGGTATTTAGAAAGACTAAAGCTTTTCTTTATACCAAGAATACCTAATTAGAAAAAACAAATAGGAGCAAAATTTATAAAACAACTATCCTGGGCAGCGCCTGTGGCTCAAAGAAGTAGGGCACCGACCCCATATGTTGGGGGTAGTGGTTTCAATCCCATCCCCGGCCAAAAACCGCAAAAAAAAAAAAAAAAAGAAAAGAAAAAGAAGTTTGTTTTGGACGGTGCCTGTGGCTCATCGAGTAGGGCCAGCCCCATATACGGAAGGTAGCGGGTGAAAACCCGGCCTCCGTTGAACTGCAAAACAGAAAAATAGCTGGGCATTGTGGTGGATGCTTGTAGTCCCAGCTACTCGGGAGGCTGAGGCAAGAGAATCACTTAAGTCCAGGAGTTGGAGGTTGCTGTGAGCTGTGTGATGCCATGGCACTCTACTGGGGGCGATAAAGTGAGACTCTGTCTCTACAAAAACAAACAACAAAAAAACCCCAACTACCTAACAATTTAAAAAAGGAAATGTGCAGAATTACAACAAGAAAACATTAAAGAATGAATAACATTGCCTGAACACATGAACTAAATAAATGCTTCTTATTTGAAAAATAATCACAATAGAAAAAACTTGAATATTATTGTTGGGTTGGCAGTCTGTTCTTGGTTCTTGGCGTTCTCTTGCCTGAAGAATGCAGCCAAAAGCAAAGCAAAGGCAAATTGAAGTTTATTGAGGAAGAGCACGAAGGTTTATAGAGCAAGAGCAAAATATATTCACCACAGGTGATAAACAGGCTCCCTGTTGTAATAAGAGGCTTCAGTTATCATGGGGTCTTATTTTATATTGTCTAGAGTGGGCGATCCTCATGGTTCAAACATCACCATCACCAAACCATTTTGATGATAATCATGATAATTAGTAAGAGGTCACTCTAGGTTACTCTAGGTCACTTTCCCTATTGTGTCTGAGCTACCTGGTACTGAGGCTGGGGAATTCCTTGCATTCTTTTGCAGATTAGCAGGGTGTTCCTTCATCTCCCAGGTGTGGCAATTGCTCAAGGCAGCATCAGGGTGGGACAACAGCAAGTTGGGGTGCTGGCCCTTGTTTTTCTTCCCAAGCATGGCAATTGTTTGAGGTGACACCAAGGCAGGGTGCTCACCTTTGTCCCTACGAGAGCTGGAGGTCCTCAGTATCTATCTAACATTATTTAACAAAAGACCCTTACCTAAAATAGTAAAAGATACTTAATAGTTAAAGACTTATAGATGCATAATTTTTACGCTGAAATTCATAAGTAGATTCAAGGAAAAGAATATGGTCCAGAAATAGATCCCTATATATATGGATAATTTGTGTATGATAAAAGCAGCATTCAAAATTACTACAAAAATAATAAATTATTTGATCAATCATCTTGAGAAACTATATCCATATGGAAGAAAAAAATTAGATCTTTATTTTACTTCAAATATTAAAATAAATTTCAGATTGCTTAGAGTTTTAAACGTAAGAAACAAAACTCAAAAAGCACTAGAAGAAAATGTAGAAAAAAAATTTTTAACTAAAGGTGTAAAATAACTTTCCAAGCAAGACAAGAAACCCAGAATCCATTAAAAAAAAAATTGCAAATGTGGGTGGCACCTGTGGCTCAGTCAGTAAGGCGCCAGCCCCATATACAGAGGGCGGTGGGTTCAAACCTAGCCCTGGCCAAACTGCAACAACAAAAAAAGTAGCCGGGCATTGTGGCGGGTGCCTGTAGTCCCAGCTACTCTGGGGCTGAGGCAAGAGAATCACCTAAGCCCAGGAGTTGGCGGTTGCTGGGAGCTGTGTGACACCACACAGCTAGGGGTTATAAAGTGAGACTCTGTCTACCTAGGGTTATAAAGTGAGACTCTGTCTCTACAAAAAAAAAAAATTGCAAATAAGATTACATAATCTTTAATTCAGTATGACAAAATTGCCATAAATTAAATTCAAGGACAAACAGCAAAAATTGCTGTTTTCTTCATTCTATGTTTTCTTGTCATTTGAATGTCATCTGTTGTGAAGTACCTATTCAGGCCTTTTGGCCAAATTTTCCATAAGATTATCTTTTTCTATTAAATTTAAATGAATTCTTTTTATACTGTAAATATGAGTCATTTGCCAGAGATATATGAGGTATGACAATTAAGTTCACAAACTCATTCCAGAAAAAGTGCTACTTACCTCATTGCTGAATATCATTATAGTCACTTTTGAAGTACTCCCCTTGGGAGGCATGCACCAATGCCAGTGTCTAGACCACCTTTCAAAGCAATTTTGTAACTCTTTTTTGGAATGGCCATCAGAGCTGTTATATTACCCTTGATGTTCAGAGTGTTATCAAGATGTCTTTCCTTCAATATTTTCATTAACTTTAGGTAAAGAAAAGTCATTAGGGGCTAGATCAGTTGAAGAGGGAGGGTATTCCAATATGGTTATTTGTTTACTGGCTAAAAACTCTCTAATAGATAGTGCTGTGTGAGCTGGTATATTGTTGTGATGCAAGAGTTATGAGTGGTTAGCCAGGATTTTCAGTTAAGGTTTTTGTAACTGTTTCTCTATCAATGTTTACTTTGTTCTGCTATGTTTCTCACAGTCAGCCGATGATTTTGACACACAATTTAATACATTTTTTCAATGTTTTCATCACTTCTGCTCTTTAATGGCTGCCCTAACCTCTCTTTATCAGAGATGCTTTTTCTTCCTTCAGAAAAAATGTTTAATCTAGTTACATACTGCCATTTTCTGCCTGGCATTATCTCCATAAACTTAGACTAACATATCCTTTATTACACTTCCACTTTTGCAAAGTTTAACAAGGAATTTAATGTTTGTCTTTGCTCTCATTCAAGCTCCTCTGACAATCTCACAACAGCACACAAAAACACACAATAATGAACAACAAAAACCTCCACATGTTGACAAGAACACAAGTGTGAGACACTATTACACCAAGGTTATAAAACTTTACCAGACTGTTTGTGCAGTGCCACCAATGTAAGTGAATGGTGGCAAGTTTGCAAACTTGTCAGTCCACATATATTTTCACCCAGTTTGGGAATTGCCTTTATTTGTTATTTTGATGTTAACTCTGCTGAAATGAACTTACAACTATATGCAAGAATGTGGATGAATCTCACAAACATAATGATGAATAACAAAGAAAATGCCAGACACAAAAATGTACATACTACATGATTTCCTTTTGAGAAAAATTAATCTATAGCATTAAATTAGTGCAAGAGAGGGGCTATCCTTGTTGTAGGGGTGACCAGTTACCATAACAGAAACTTCTGAGGTGAGTGAGGGTAATATTCTATTTCTTTTTTTTTTTTTTTGAGACAGAGCCTCAAGCTGTCACTGTGGGTAGAGTGCAGTGGCATCACAGCTCACAGCAAAAACTCCAATTCCTGGGCTCAAGCACGTCTCTTGCCTCCACCTCCCAAGTAGCTGGAACTAAAGGCACCTGCCACAATGTCCAGCCATTTTTTGGTTGCAATCATAGTTGTTTGGAGGGCCCAGGCTGGATTCGAACCCATCAGCTCAGGTGTACGTGGCTGGTGCCTTAGCCCACTGAGCCATAGGTGCAGAGCAAATATTCTATTTCTTGATGGTAGTCACAGGGGTATGTTCCCTTTATAAAATGCACCACATTGTACACTCACGATTTATGTAATGTAATGTTTTGTATATGTACATTATACTTTAATAAAAATGTTTAATAAATAGGAAGGGATATCATTTTTAAGAAAGAAAGAAAAGTCCTTTAATATATTGCTGTGTAGAATAAATATGTGCCCCAACCATACATAAATAGCACTATACTATTAATTTACAAAAATATCTATGTATAACTAGATCAATAACAAGAATACACTAAACTGCTCACATTGACTTTGGCCTTGGTAGCTTTCTGATTCTCCTTTAATGACCATTTTTCCAACAATAAACTGTTAGCACAAGTGATTATTACAGCTTTTAAAGAGTGCAATAGCAACAATATGTATTTAAATTCAAGATCACTAAATAAAATAATCTTTGAAAAAAAATTTTATATTAGGGATTACAAAAATTAAAAAAAAGGAAGAAATCTTCCTTTTAAGCTGATCTGCCTCTTGCAATAAGTGATATTCTAAAAAAAAAAAAAGGTTTTAGTAGCAGGTAAAATGACAAATTCTTGCTCTTCAGCCAGTTTCTTCATGAAGTAAAACTTACACTTACTAACTCATAAAAACATGAACTTTATCACTTCTTGGCCTTTTGGCTAAGATCCAGTGTAGCATCTGTTCTTATCAGTTTAATATCTGACACATTCTCTATCCGAGGACAATATATTAATTGGATTTTTGGAGCAGGGAGTTGGAATAGGAGCTTGCTCCGTCCACTCCATGCATCGACCTGGTATTGCAGTCCATGGACCGGTGCACACCCCCCCGCCCCCCCCACAGGAAAAAAAATATGTACTTTTTTGGGTGGCGCCTCTGGCTCATCAAATAGGGCGCCAGCCCCATATACCAAAGGTGGCCGGTTCAAACCCGGCCTCTGCCAAACTGCAAAACAGAAAAATAGCTGGGCGCTGTGGTGGGCGTCTTTAGTCCCCGCTACTTGGGAGGCTGTGGCAAGAGAATCGCCTAAGCCCAGGAGTTGGAGGTTGCTGTGAGCTGTGTGATGCCACAGCACTCTACCAAGGGTGATAAAGTGAGACTCTGTCTCTACAAAAAAAAAAAAAAAAAAAAAGAACTTTTTCTTCTACCACTTTAAATTCTTAATCTACCTATTATTTCATGGTTTAGCAAGCACTGTCTTGGTTAACAAAATATCCCCAGGCCAGGCTAAGGCACCAGCCACATACAGCTGAGCTGGCGGGTTCGAATCCAGCCCAGGCCTGCCAAACAACAATGAGGGCTGTAACCAAAAAATGCCCAGGCGTTGTGGCAGGCGCCTATAGTCGCAGCTTCTCGGGAGGCTGAGGCAAGAGAATCGCCTAAACTCAGGAGTTGGAGGTTGCTATGAGCTGCGTGACGTCACGGCACTCTGCCAAGGGGCGAGAAAGTGAGACTCTGTTTCTACAAAAAAAAAAAAAATAGAAAATAAACATATCCATTTTTTTTGTTTCTGATGGTTATAAGATCCTTGGCTATTACATACATCAAAAACAAAAAAATGTACGCACATATACATACTTCACACACACTGCTAAGTCAACTATAATATAGAAATGCATGCCTCAGTGATTAAAAAGTCAAGAATTGGGGGCGGCGCCTGTAGCTCATCAAGTAGGGCACTGGCCTCATATACCAAAGGTGGCAGGTTCAAACCCGGCCTCAGCAGAACTGCAAAACAGAAAAATAGCTGGACGTTGTGGTGGGCGCCTGTAGTCCTAGCTACTTGGGAGGCTGAGGCAAGAAAATCGCCTAAGCCCAGGAGTTGGAGGTTGCTGTGAGCTGTGTGACACCACAGCACTCTACCCAGGGCGAGAGACTCTGTCTCTACCAAAAAAAAAATCAATTAAATTAAATTAAAAGTCAAGAATTCCTTTACTTGCTTTGAAAATATGTAACTAAACTTTGATTTTAACTGCAACCATTAGTTCCATGACTCTGTGTGTGGTCTGAGTCTTTATCTGTATCTAGCGCAAAATCCTCTTAGACTATCTTAATCTATCCAATACCTTTGCTGGAAAGGGCTGGTCCTACCATTTCAAGTAGTACCAAACAAATGATATGTCATTCTATGTGTACTGCTTGAAGGTGTGCCTCAGGAAGAAAAATTTTTTCTAATTTACTCTGGGATTATTCACCCCTCAGGTCAATTGGGTTAGAGGAAACTAAAACTTTATGCTATTTTAATTGAGTATATCTTTGACCTTATTGCTGGAAATGACATTTGATATGAATCACAGACACCAAAGAAACAGCTCAGGGAGCTGAAATTGTCATCTGTGACCATTCAAGTCCCACTGGTCACAAACACTGCTCAGTGAAGCTTCAACTTGTCATGTGGAGATGCCACACCTGTCAGCTAACTCACACATCTTTCCAAGGACTTGCTAGGTTTTGTTTTCTCTGTCTACAAATGCAACATATGTTAGCAACATTCATTGACAGGTTTCAACAGTATTTTTTCCCCTAGTCAAGCTGTTAGTTCAGTTGTCAAATACGGGAATTTCTCTATAATCTTTAAAGAATTCAGAACCACAATCAGAACTAGGGGAAAATAGAAAGTGAATTGACAGCACAGCCCTCAAGATTGTCTAACAGGTGCTTAGCTGTCTATATGCACTGCCTGCCTGCCCTCTTCTTTCCAGCAAATGGAATACTGAAGAAATGTCCCTTGACTTTGTAGATGTGGACAAGTAGAAGACACCAATATAGATGACATAGTAGCTGAATTAAAGTTAATTTTAAGTTGCCCAGCTATCTGAGACCAGTACCTTCTTTTTGTGGTTGGTACAAAGCCCCTTAGGTGACCCCTCCATTAAATCTGATCTCTGTGCAACAGACCAGAAATGTTGAATGGTGAGCAGAGGCAGCAGAAAGCAGGAAAGATGCTAAGGATCAGATGGCAGCATAGGTGCTCCTCAAGATTTCTTTTCAAATTATTGAAGCAATATAGAGCAAATGTGAGAGATGGTGGATAAAACTGTGCTTAAGGGTAGATAGGAAAGAGGATGGGGAAAGCCTGTTTATTGAAGACAATTGTGAGACTAGAATGAGGAAAGTTTGAGGTTGAATAAACCTAGGTTGTCAAGTGTTTAAAACCATAAATGCTGGACATGAAGCTGGATATCCTTTTTTAGTGGTTCCAGAGACATTTTTGGGGAACAGTTTCCTCCATCTAGGAATGTGCGGTGTTCAAAACAATTACACGACTGTAAAGAGAAAGGAGATAAATTATCCAGGGACTCCAGCAGGAATATGATCCAAGAAAGATAATTTTTATTTTATATAGAAGATTACAAGCTCTTTGCTAAAGAGGAATTTGTCTATGAGAAAATTAAACCATGCTCAGTGTCTGGAGAAGCAGAGGTCTGTAGTATACGCAAGGCAGCGCTGAAACAGCAATTAAGGTCGTGGCCAGGACAAAAAAAGGTCCAAATTTTCCCTAAGCAGATTTTTATCCACCATTACTTGGTTTGTTCCATGTCACTTTAATAATTTGAATGAGATTCAAAACCCTTTAATCATCAGGCCTGGCTTTGGGTTTCCCACTGCAGTTTCACTATTCGACACTTAAAAACCAACCAAACAAACAACAAAAAAACACTACTGATCATGAATATGGCCTTCAGAGATCCAACCTACATTAAATCAAGAGCAGAGAAAAGATTCAAAATTTGAAAGATTTAAAACTTAAAATCAAAAATATGTACCTCAGGGTGGTGCCTGTGGCTCAAAGGAGTGGGGTGCTTGGCCCCATATGTGGGAGGTGGCAGGTTCAAACCTAGCCCTGGCCAAAAACTGCAAAAAATATATATATTTACCTCATTAGTAATATCACTTCACATCCTGGGCTCATGTAGCAGATTTGTTTACAAAGTAAAAAGTTAAGGTGGTTTTCTTCCGCCTTTTTTTATAAAAATGTAAAGCCACGCAGATAAGGTCAATGACAGGCAATAATTTACTTACTCAGAAGTAAATCACAGTACTGACGATTAAAGGATGCATTTACATCTGCTTTACAACACTAGCTACTAAGGGAAACTTTTCTAAGCCACCCACAGTGTCTGTCCCCAAAATATAATCAGTTAAAAGAGACACAACCACTTCACGTGACATGTGCTGTAATACGTATACTAGTCTCCTCCAAATTTAATTTCATCAGTCTTTATTTTTTTTTTAACTATAACAGATTTTAGTGTGACAATACTGATATCAGAATTTTCCCACTGGGTTCTTGTTCTCCGGAATTGAAAGAATTCACTGGCAGCAAGGAAGCAAGAGAATTTATTGAGAACAAAAGAAAGAGAAAAGCACAGGTGCCCAGCAGCAGGCGGTCCCTGCTGGGGTTCCCCAAATCTTTGTCTAGGAGATTCCTAAGCCTCAAGGGTTCTCCGGGTTATTGGTGGTGCACTCCGGTTGGCTCTTTCAAATTAAAATGGCTCACAGCTATTGCTGCACCTGGCAGGCTTCCTTCCAAGGGCCTTTCTTCCCAGTACGTCCCACCCAGGGACAGCTATTGACTAAGGGCTGCATAGGTCCTGAGGGCACTCTGTAATGTTTACAAAACTTCCCGCTGGGGATTTTCCAGGCACATTGGCTGTGCCCAACCCCCTCTCCTGACTCTCCTTCTTCTCTAGGCCCTGCCCTGAAAGCCTTTTGAATCCTATCAATACCAAATAGGGAAAGGGTTCCCTGACCAGGCATAACATTCCTGCTCTTAAAACATTCAGGTAAAGGAGACACAACTTCTTTTTTTTTGTAGAGACAGAGTCTCACTTTATCGCCCTGGGTAGAGTGCCGTGGCGTCACACTGCTCACAGCAACCTCCAGCTCTTGGGCTTAAGCGATTCTCTTGCCTCAGCCTCCCTAGTAGCTGGGACTACAGGC
>CAUYON010172438.1:0-13699 GCA_963573935.1 Arctocebus calabarensis
CCCAGGGCGGGTATCAAGGGTGGGCTGAATATACCACAGTGCACAGGGTAGTTTCCCACAGAATGGAATCATGCATTCCAAGATGTGAAGAGTGTCAACTTTGAGAAACCAAGCACAATCTACCTAACTCACGAACGTGAGATATTTTTCTGACCTTGCATTTTGTAAGACACTTCTGCCATCATATATGCAATTGTTTCTGTAGCAGCCAAGGTAGTTTTCTCTTAACTCATTTGCACATGGTGACTCTTTCTATCCTTAACTCACTACAGAAGCCTAGAGGTACATTACACCTCAGGAACCCATGTGTATATTCTTCATTGATAATATGAATCCCTTTATTGAGAAATGCCAATGTGAGGAGGGAGGGAGACAGGTGTGTTTGGGGAGCGGATATTGGAGGGTGCTGGGAACAGACTGTCTGTCTAGGTTTCTCTTCCTGGGATTCTAACAAAGTCATAGTGTGTCTCAAGGAGGTTGAATGAAGAGCTATGCTGAGTCTGTCTGGAGGTATCAGCCACTCTTCTGATGAGAGAACATAGATGAAGTAACTGCAATGGGAAAGCAAATAGGTTTAACTACTTCCCACTTCTGACTTAATACAAATTGTTTAGTAGGTTAATTTATCATTTGTGAAATAACTAACTCAAGTAACTAACTCAGAAGTTATTCTGCATAGCAAAAAAGCTATTCTAAAATTACTTTATCTATAAACTAAAAGTAATCAGGTCACCAAAAGGGAAAAAATTGGAGCCCTTATTTAAACTTGTGAATGTGTGCTTTGATAGTAGCTATTCTTGCATTTTGTATATAGTGTTTTTTCAATTCACTAAATGAAAATGAAATAATTTACAGTATCTTGATATTAGAAGGTAATGACCTTCTACACAGTGATTGACTTTTTTTTAATGATTTCTGACAGATGTAAAGTAAACCTTATTGCAAACTTCCAAGGAGCACACCCCAGATTAAATGAATGTGGGGATTAGAAAATACTGAGTCAGTAGTTTGTCAAACCATGGTCAAATTTTAAATCCTCCCTACTGTATCTTTGACACTATTCTTTAGTAATTCCTTCATTCAAGAGCTAGCATTTGAATGTGATATATCATCTTCATTGTACACTCTTTGATCAAACTTTAACAAACACTATGTGAGCACTATTAGATTCTGGTAATACAGTGGTAACATAAGGTAGGAATGATCTCCCCCCCCCGAAATCTTATACATAAATGGAAGAGACACACTTTATAAGTATGAAACTATTCAAGCGTTATTATGTTATGAAGGAAAAGAATGAATAACTGATATTTTAAGGAAGGGTTCCTGGAGGAAGTTTTTTTTGAGGTCTAGTCTTGGGAAAACAGATCTTTCTCTCCATATCCGTCTCTAGCAATCAGAAAATCCTGCCTTATGTTAAGGTAGTATGTCTTTTTTAATTGTGACTTTATACTTGTATGAACAGAACGCTTAAAACTTTTTATTAGATATAGTTTCTAACCTTTTTCATCCCTTAAATGCCAGTCACTATGCTAAAGGTTTTGTATAAAATGATCTAGCTACATCTTCTCAACAGTTCTAGAGATAGTTATTATTTTCCAATTCAATAAATAAAGAAATTCAAGTTCAGATATGTTAAGTCCTCCTAGAAGTTCACATTACTTATAAACCACTAAGCCAAAAATAAAACCCCGTCCTCTATGGCCAAGCACTGTATTACAATGTTTGAAAGCTGCTCTAATATGCACTTGTCATCTTTCTTTGTCCAGAATAAAATCCTCCAGTTCCCTTATACAATTCTTCATTTCACTGGTTTTTATAACTCTCATAATTCTCCTATCCCTTCTTGTCTCTCATTTAAATAATATTTCAAATTGATTGAAAACTCTATCTATAGTTTGACAACCATGGTATAAATTAAACTACTGTTGCCAATCTAGATATTATATTGCTTATAAGTCATTATTCAGATTATTTTTAGGTTATTCACACTTTGAATCACATTATACTCCCTGTGAATTGAAGTTTTTGCCCTATTTCAATACTGTGATACTAAGCTACATCCTCTTATTCTACATTTGTATTACTTCACAAGATAGATATTTGATCATAGAGCATTTACAATTTTTACAAAATTTGTCCTTATATCAGGAAAAATGTATCTCCTTGTATCAGCCATTAATTCTACCTCTCTTTGAGGTCAGATCTAACATACCTGTCCCCGTGGTCACTTGTCAGGGAGGCTGATAGGAGCCACACATGTTAAAGCACTATGGTAAGTGCCTTGGCTGGCGTACCTCACTTTATCTTCTATCATTTGTGAGAAAGCATGGGTTACCTCTATGAAATAATTGAATTTTCAGTATATTCAGTAAATATAGAATGCCCCACAACTAGTAATGGTTAGAGTTGGGATTTAAAATGACTCCTCCAACTCCCTAAAATCCTGTACATCAACAACTGTGCCTATTCTTGTTCTCCTTTCTTTCTTCTGCTTAATGAACACTAATTGAATATGAGAGAGAAAAATATGCCACAGTATCTACTCTCTGTGTCTTATATTCAAATAACCAAAATGCATAGCACAAATATAATATGAAATAATGCCATGGAAGGCATTAAGGTGAGTATTCTACATTGGACCGGAATCAAGAGTCTTTGCCTTTCTTTCTGAGATATCCCTCCATTGGAATTTAGAAGGTGAATGAAAGTTACCTCGGATAGAGGGGTTGGGATAATCCCTCTGATTATGGGACTCATGCAAGATTGGGACTCATGCAGAAACTAGAGTAGACTGATCCATTTCATCAATTCCACTTTGTTCAATATCAGAAAATCTGTGAATAGAAAGAAGTGCAACCAAGAAGCAAGCAGATGCTAGGTCATAAAATACAGTATATGCCAAGCTAAGGAATTTGGACTTTATCATGAAAGCTATGGGAGTCATTATAAGACTTCCAAACAGAGACAAGACATGATTAGATTTGCATTTTAGAAAGCTCACTCTGACAGCAGTGTAAATAATGGATTAAAGGAATGTAAAAGTAGATGGAGGGGATCCAGCCAGGAGTGTTTTACTTGAATCCAAACATGAGAAGGTTATGTCTTAAACTGAGGGAGCAACAGTGGGGATATTAAAACTAGTCAGATTCGTAATGCAAGTTGTAGTTCACAGATAGAATCATCATGCTTTTTTGGCTGGATAAGAAAAATAAGGAACCAGGAACATTCAAAAATAGGTCCTGTTTTCTGAATTATGTACTGTTATCAACTGAAAAATAGCCAGAGGCAAAAAGAAATTGGTTTAGAGTCAGGACATGGGAGTATTTTTGAACAGTGTGGATGATGGTGCCAGTGGGTCATTTGAGTTGGCTTCTGTTGGGAAGCAAAGGGTATTTTACTGTAGCTCAAGTTGATCTTGAGGGTGACCAACTTACAAATGATAGGTGAAGACATAGCTGTGAGATAAGACTACTGGCTCTAAGTATATTGAGTGGTAAGAGGAAGTCAAGTGCAAATCTAAGGGGAACAAAGGTAGGGAACAAAATCAAAAAAAAAATTCAAGACTTTTTAAAAAGTGCAAAAACAGAAGTGAAAGAAACAAAAACCATACAAGTCTATTGATGCCAAAGACTGCAGTGATGTTAAGATCAATTCTGAAAATCTTACCTAGGATTTTGTTGGTGGACTAGGAAGAGTATTTCTCAAGATTCATGGGGTAAAAGTGAGAAGAAAATGCAGCAAATAAATTTAGAAAATTATTTCAAAAAGCTGATTTGTGAAAACTGTACTCTGGACACAGAAAAATAGTGTATGGATAAATTGCTTCATGAATACTTCTTTTGTTCTGTTTTTCTTTGGAAACAACAACAAACAATGAATTTAGATGGTATGCAAACAAGAAAAGTACTTACGGGGGCAGTTGCGGTGTTAAAGAGTTCTTATACATTGATGTCTCTTTTTTCCTATGAGGAAAGTAGATGTCACCTGTCCCTGGAGAGGGAAGATTGTTGGTTATCTGAACAGGTGAGGCAGAGACAATGGAGAAGGAAGAACAACAAATACTTGAAACAGCCTCTGTAAGAACAAAGGTCACTGGGGATATTGCAAAGGGTTTCTAGTTGAGATTAGAGATCAAAGGTTGGTACTGACCACAATTCACACTTTCTGGTATGATTTCAAATATTCCTCACCAACACCATTCAGAAAAAAACACCAAGGTGGAAGGAAGTGGAACTGATTCAATAATGGACTCCTAGCACTAGTTAGTTGGTGCAATTGGTGGAAAATGGATGGAGAGGTGGGGGTAAGTAAGGTAAGAGGAAAAGTGGGTAAAGGAACTAGTTTTATCAACTCTTCCAACTAATATTTATTGAGAATTAGATGTTTTTCAAGACTAGCCATTAAAGATATAATTCTGATCAAGATAGACAAACAGTCTCTGCACTATTGGAGCTTTTGATATTTAGTATAGAGAAAGAAGATCATGTATTTTATCCTATCTTGCTTTACGGAAGCATTATTATGTAAACAGTATGAACACTATCACATTTTAATTTAATGTTTCACCATCATTTGACTAGTCAGCTTTGAAATAGCATATTTTAATTCATAACCCAAAATTAAGGTTTTTAATTTATTACTCATATTTCCTACTTCAACTTCATCCCCCAGTATCAGTTAACTTATAATTTCTACAATCTTCACAGTTGTAATGTTATATTATCATAAGAAATCATTATTCCCATGGGTCTGGAAGGCTTTCTTGGGTTTCTAACGTATTCACATGAGATTACATTGTTTCGTCTCAGAGTAATTCACATCCCTTAACCAGCTCTGTGGCTTGAGGACTCTTTATAAGATCTACGGCTAAAAGAGAGAGAAGGAGAACGTGAGGGAATTTTCACACTGTACAAGTGTGCCTCTTATCTTTTGTTTTGTTTTTAAATATTCTAAGAAAATATACAGGACAAATGTTTCTTTAATAGTCTGCATTTGCAATTCAGGATTCCTGAGCCTGAATGCCATTTAAAATCCTTTTTGGAATTAGCTAAAAGTCAATAAAATAGTAATGAAAAGGTATTCTGCAGTGAGCAAGTAAATGCAAACCCGCTAAAAGACCAAGGGAGCTGAAAGGCAAATAAAGAGGCTGAAAAATTCAGTTTCTGAGAAAGATTTAGTAGGAATGTGTAAATAGGAACAATGTTTTTGGTGGCTATGGGATGGTAGATCCTTGCACTCATCTTCCAGAATGTATTTTTTTATATAGCAAGCTTTTAGGGTAAAATATGTGCAGCTGGAAATGTCTTCAAACTTTCTTGTCAAAATTTGTGTCCACTGGGGAGGTCAGATAAATGTATTTATGAGGGATGATCTAGACCAGTGGTTCTCAATCTATGGGTTGTGACCCCTTTATAAGAATGAAAATACATACTAGACATTTACATTATGATTCATAACAATAGCAAAATTATAGTTATGAAGAAGCAACAAAAATAATTTTATGGTTGGGTGTCATCACAATGTGAGGAACTGTATTAAAGGGTCCCAGCATTAGGAGGCATTTGGAAGGTTGAGAACCATTGATCTAGAATAAAGGCATTGTGTAAAGATCTTACCTTGGAACATCTTGATAGGTAGGAGTCAAACACAGGTCTCATGGAGGCTTTCATTCAAGATGGCACCCTTCTTGACACAACGACAGGTTGCTTTCCCATAGATAGTAACACATGCAGATTCAACCCAATGCTTAAAAGTCTCAAATCAGAGAGAAGCTTATGTCTGATTATAACATTGCTAAACTGCTGTTTCTTTCCTAGAATTTTCCCATTAATAGCTTAGAAATTTTCACTGTACAATACTTGTAAAATCATAAGACAAGTGAGAATTGTGTTATCTCTGACCAGAGTAGCAATTTCTAGATGAAAATGGGGGGCGGGGGATACAAATGTAGTTTTTCTTAAAGGTGAAAATGACCAATTGAAAAATTCAGGGTATTCTGAATATTTCATTATTTAAAAAAATGGTTCACTCAATATTTTAAAATGAATTCTGTGTCTAGAATTTGTTTACTTAGCTATAAAGAGAAAAAAGTCATTGTAAGTTATAATAGACCACTGTCTTATTTTATAATTTAGTAAGACGTTTACATTCAGAGCACAACAATTGTATGTACATGGGGAAAAAGTGCTTTGGCATTAGAGAAAGGACCTGGAAATTCTAATTAGAGGGGTATGAAGATCTTGAAAAATTTAACCTTAGAGCTCAGTGAGGAGGGATGGTTAAGGAACCTATAGCCTCTCAGAGGCTGAATTAGGTTAGGGGAAGAAGAGGGGTCTGCTGAAAAGATTTATATTTATTTCAGAAAACAATGTCACAAAGCACAGGAAGTCAGAGAATTAAGTTTGTGAACTCATCCTAGAAAAAGTGCTACATACTTCATTGCCTCTTGGGTGCTACAGTGCTACAGACCTCATTGAAAGTTACCATAACAATCACTTTCAAACTACTCCTTACCAAAGTCTAGCCCGCCCTTCAAAGCCATTTTAGAATTTTTTTTTCTGAAAAGGTCATCAGAGAGAGCTGCCCTATTAGCTCTGATAACTATGAAGTTCAAAAACTCATCCTAGAAAAGGTGCTTTGAAGGGTGGATTAGGTCCTGATGCTGGTGCATGGCTTCTTAGTGGAGAATACTTCCAAGGTCACCATGATGACATTCAGGAATGAGGTCCTTACGTGCATCACTTTTTCTAAGATGTATTTCAAAACAAATACACAGAAAGTTTTACTTCAATTTTGTTTTCATGCTATTTTAATGAAATCATATATTTGCATCATTTTAAACAATAAACCTTTGTATGTTTGTAGGGAAATTTTATGGACCAATAAGAGGTGTCCTTCTGCACATTTCTGTCATTATAGACATTTCTTAACATGTTTATGTGAGTGGTATTAATTATTTAATTATTCTTTAAGGGTGAAAGTGCACACATTCTCTCTCTCCCCTCCCCTAGATTTCACATCACATATGTCACAGACTCAATAAACAGCAAATTTGAGTACATTGTTTATGTAAGCATCACTTTTTTGTTAACATTGTTGTTCTTACAATAGGTTCTGACATTGTCTTCCTATATATTGGTACTCTCAGGAAAAATATTCCATATTTAAGACAACGTGTTGAAAACATTTAGGAGTTTTGCTAACAAAGATCTCTATACATGCCAATCACAAATGGGATAAGAAAAATTGTGAGTTCCATCTGCTACATTACAGTCACTTATCTTCCTGAGAATTGCATCACTAATTGCTCATGGAAATCTTTCATTAAAGGGGCTGCAGAAAGACACCCATTTATTACCTAGATTTAAGTGGAGAATCCATTTATAATTCAGATGTTGATATGTAGCCAATGTTTTAAGGAACTAAAATTGGGCACTAGACAGAAATCAGTGTTGTTTTTCATCAAAGACATCAAAAGAGTCAAAAGAAACAGTGGAACAAGTATTTATACATAGGCAGAAGAATTGCAAATTAAGAGTAATACCTGGCTGTGCCGTATATTCAGGGAAAGGGTCAATATTAATGATAATATCTTTTAACTTTTCAGTATGTCATATTACACTAGATCGAAATTAAAGTATGTATATTTAAAATAGATCTGTTAGTAAATCAAGTGGGGCTGTTTTTTGAAAGTAAGTTATGATGATAGATAAGATAAATAAGTCAAATTATTGACAACAATATGTTTATTATTTTATAACAAAGCCGGATAACTGGAATTCAGATAATTTAAAATTTTTCATTAAAATTCTCAAAGAAATCCAAATAGAGTATATTTTGAAAAATGGCCTTGATAAAATCGTGATTCAAGAGACCAAAGATCTGCTTCAAAGACCTTACACGTGTTAATTAATGCCATTAAGATTTTGTTTTTGTTTTATGTCTTAATAAGGCTTGGTAAAGGAAATCCTGGTCACTGCTAGTTTTATGAGTCATAATACAATTTAAACCAGATGGGATAGTCAATTACATGTTACTTAATCTATTATACAATTATATCAACAAAATTCACAATATTCATTAATTTTCCAGTGTATATTCAATACCAATTATTGTGCTCTATTTGAGACAGTCTCCCTCTGTTACCCTGGATGTATGGCACTTTGTGACTGCTCCCAGCCTCAGAGCTCCCAGCAGCCTCAAATTTGGGGGATAAGGAACTCCTCTTGCCTCAGACTCTCTAGTACCTGGGATCATAGTTCCCACCACAACATGCAGCTAATTTATTTTTTTTTTGTATTTTTAGTAGAGACAAGGTCTTGCTCTTGCTCAGACTAGTCTCAAACTTGTCAGCTCAAGTAATCCACTCGCCATAGCCTCCCAGAGTGCTGGAATTACTGATGTGAGTGACCAAGCTGGCCTATTATATGTGATTTTTATAATAATCTTATAAAATGAACATTACTGCACTCAGCCTTCAGATGAAGAGTCAAAGTTACTCAGAAACTGAGTAAGTTTCTCAAAATTACAACACTCCAATATGCTAGAGCCAATCTATAAACCCACAAACTGTCTAAATCTCTGAAATATTTCCTCCAAGTGATATGTTGAACTTTTGAACACTGAATTTTCTGATCTGAGGATAATTAAAAACAAATAAAAGATTTGGAGCCAGCTTCTGTTTTCAAATTTGAGTATGATATATAACCTTAGGCAACGAACTTAAACTTTCAAAATCTGTTTCTTCATTTAAAAAATAAGCATAAATTGTAAATAAGTCAAAAAAGTTCTCTGATTATTATATTAAATTATTTGCATGGTAGCATAGTTGTTGGCAAATAATATTAATAATATCTTAGTAAATGCTAAAATTAATCATCATCTTTATTCTTGTCTAGCCATAGCATAGGTGTTATTTTTCTTTTACGTTATTGCATGTTGTTATTCTCTTAATTTTATTTCACCAGAAGTCTTCTGAACAAGATCTTTCTTTTCCCATCTCTTTATGGGAGTTGGACATTTTTGTGTAACAAAGGTTTTTCTAATATTATGTGTGCATATTTGATACTCTTTCTTCCTTAGCAGAAAAAAAAGAAGCTAATTGTGCTTTATGACCTATATTGAAAAAGTACTGAGGATTAATTAGATGTGCATGAAGTAGTCTGAGCTTCTTGAAAACATAGTAATAACATTTCATCACAAACATTCCTTTTTTTTTTTTTTGGAGACAGAGTCTCATTTTTGTCTTCCTCGGTAGAGTGCTGTGGCATCACCTCTCACAGCAACCTCAAACTCTTGCGCTTAAGCAATTCTCTTGCCTCAGCCTCCCAAAAAGCTGGGACTACTGGCACCTGCCACAAAGCCTGGCTATTTTCTGTTGTAGTTGTCAGTGTTGGTTAGCTGGCCCAAGCTGGGTTCAAACGCGCCAGCCTCAGTGCATGTGCTGGTGCCCCAAATATGCATATATTAATGCATATGGATTAAATTTCTATTTCCATGTGTATCCATACGAAATGTATAACTATACAAATTCATATATATGTAATTTTCCTTCAGTACACATGTGCATGCATGCACAAACATATGTATTTGCTTTTTTAATTGCTTGCTTATAAAAGTAAAAATACTTCAAGGAAATCTTTTGGGAATATTCTGGCTCTTCAAGGAAATATCCTTTTAAAATGTCTGGAGTATCTGTTAAGAAAAAGAAATGACTTCACATTTTCTTGAGAAGAAGTAATTTCTCAGTGCACAAAATGGCTTAGAGTAATACGGATGTTTTTTTCACTGCATTCTTAATTAAGAAAGATTGACACCTGTGAAGGTTTCAAGCCAAATAAAAATCCCAGATTTTAATTAGCTTTTCTAATGGTTATGTTTTCCTGCTAGAAGACATTTGCAAATCTACCAATTTCTCAAGGAGAGTAGCAGAAGATAAATAATATTAATAATTATGTTTATTACTTTCATGAGTGTCATGGTATGCAGTCGTGCAGGGAAAGCACTAGATTAAATAATTCAATGTGCTACAGTAACTCTTGGCATCATCTCTTCCACCTTATAACCTACCTCTCTGGCTGTTTTCTCTGCACACCCAACTGCTACCCCCATCCCTGACCCACAGTCCCCTTACACATGCCTCTGGCTGCTCACACCCTCTTAATGTCATGGCCCATCCACATCAATTTTCCACACAAAGTGACCCAGTTCTGTGAGTTTCTACCCTGCATGCAAAAAGTACAAATACTGATTGCCATTACGACTCACTATAAATTCAGAATATTGATAAAATAACCTAAGCTGAATTGAGCTATTAAACACAAATACAAGATACTTTGTGTGGAATTGATTAACAGCTGAATAATGCATAGGATATTTGTCTTCCACAATGGAGTATTCTTATTTTAACAGGAGAAAAATGTTAACTCAAATAATGAATCACTGATAGTGGAATGTTAAGTAGTGTTTTTCAGCCAGGGACAGGTGATACCATAGTTAAACCTTATCTGATAGGTGACAATCCACTTCACATTAGTGCATTACATTTCTGAAAAATGGTTGAAGGTCTAAATGTCACTCATTGTTCATTTCATGGATCACTGGGACAACATGTTAATAATCATAGAGTGAAATCTCAAGATAAATCAGTTACAGAAACATATTTTATGAAAGTTTTTATATAATCACATCTATGAAGGCTATAAGCATATGTGCAGACATGCGCACACACATACCACACACACCTATATTTAATTTGACTCCAGCCTGTTCATTATTTTCAATCATTTATATTCCACAGCAAGACAATCAATTGCATTGACTATACAGTGATTTAATTAAGTCATTGTGTTGGCTAAAAATAACCAAGGCTAGTTTTCTTACATTGTCTAAAAACAGCTATTATGTTTATAGGATTATTAAACTTCTACAGATACATAAAAGGGTCATCTGTACATAAATTTTACAAATTGCTTGAGATCATTTGACAAATACTTTGTCATTAGAGAGCTTACTGTAAAAGGAATTTCAGATATGCATTTGAAAGAGCAAGAGATTAATAAAACCAAAGTTAATTAAAGAAAGATGATTAAATGAAATGTATTATAAACTCAAAACAGTTGACTTCAGTGTGTGAATTGTCACTTGAGACATTCTAGCAAATAACGTGTAAGTGGCTAAAAAGCACAAGTAACTTTTAAAATGCAAATGTTGAAATATAATTTGAAATAGAAATGTTAAACAATCCCTAGAACATATTGCATATCTGACTGGAATAGTTTTTATATGTTAGACTCGTTAGCTTCTTTTGTTAATAGACTCAGTGAACTTGTAGAGGCATTCCCTATAATCTCTGGGTATTAGTACTTTCAAAAGAAATACATAAAAATTAATTGAGTAAATAAGTATGTAAGTATGTTATACTTAATTTGCAATTAAGTATATTAAAATTCCTTCACCTAGAGCTTAGTGTCAAAGTTAAAAAACATTATAATTATTTTCTTCCAGTGTGACAGCTCATGTCTTCTAGAGAACAAAAGATTAGGATGCCTCGTGTAACCTCTGTGCTGGGAACTCTAGCCAAATTTACACAGTAGTATGGTTTTTGGTGTATCACTAAAAGGATCCTACTCTTCTCTGTTTCCCCAGTATCAGGTATTTTTTTTATATCTAGTAGGCAACATAACATAATATAGAAGTGACACACATCCCCTCAATAAGAGACACAGGCGAAAATTCTGTCACTTTCATGTTTCTTACCTTACACTTTGGGAGGAGAAACAAGTATTAAAAAAACACTAATTGTATTATGTGTTAGAAAAGATGATCTGGAAAGAAAGAACAACAGGGAACCAGGATAAGCACTATCAGCTGAGGAACACATTGAAATGCAGTATAAACTTGTCAGTGAACTTTACTAAGATGAGGTGATATTTAAGAAAAAACCTATAGATGATGTGAGCTATGTTAAAGATGTTGATATGAGCTCTGAATTAACTGGGGACCACAGAAGCCTCCAAAAAGAACAATGAAATCTAACATATATTTTAATAAGATCAATCTAACTACCTTGTTGAAAATATAATTTTTCCTGGCCAAGGAACCCATACACCTATATATACCCTGAGACTAGAGGCCTAAAGGAGGAGATGGAGAAAGACTGGGAGAGAAACGGAGAGAGCTTATCTCTCCCTACTAGAATTTTCTCCCTCTGACAGATGCCTTAATGTTTTCTGTATTCTTTTCTTTCTTTTCTGTGAATAAATTCTGTCTTACAAAAATAAAAATATAAAAAAAAAGAAAAAAAAAGAAAATATAATATCATAGGGGCAAGAGAGGAAAGCATAGGACTCAGGGAGTAGTCTTGGCAATAATGCTGGAAGAAATTTTGTTGCTCAGATTACTATAATTTCTTTGGAAATTTGGAAAGTGTTAGGAATAACTCCAGAGACTTTGACCTGAGCTAGTCGAGTGTGGAGTTACTATCATTTGAGAGGGAGAATATTTGTTTTGTGGAAGAAAGAATATCATGACTTAGGTTTTGCATACTGAATAATAATTTTCAAAGTTCTTGTTAGTCATTCAAATAGGAGATTTGAGTAGGCAAATCTGTTCCAGAAATTCAGGGCAAGGTTCAGAATAAAAATAAATGTTTTTGAGTTGTCAATATATAAGCTATTTAAAACTCTGAGACTGGATAAAATAATCAAAGGAGAGAAAAGTAAAGGTGAAAAAGAAAGCTTTGAGACATTCCAACACAAAGAGGTCAGACCTGAAGAGAAATCTACAAACGGTCTTAGGATAAGGAGCCAGGGAGCCAAAAAAAAAAAAAAAAAAAATATATATATATATATATATATATAGAAACAATCTAAATAGAAAGAAAGTTTCAAAAGGCAGAAATGATTAACTTCCATGTGTTACTGTGTTACTCAGAAGTCAAGAAGATTTAGCATGTGACGATAATTACCTTGATAAAATCAATATATAAGGAAATGTGTTGGGACAATCCTTCTGGAATTGACTTCATGAAAGAATATGAGAAGGTGATGAGAAGATTAGAGATAGCAAACTGTTTTTTAGAAGTTTCACTGTTACAGGAACAAGACATTGAACTGGGGGTGTTGTGACTGCAAAGCAAGTTTTTTTCATTACTATTTTTACTGCTAAATATAGATCAAGATTATCGTGTTTTATGTTTATGGGGATGATCTTGAAAACACACAGTGTTGATGTAGGAGAGAAGAGGTTTGATTAAGTATGTGGGGGTAGAAATAGGATCAAGTACAAGTCGTTCCTCTGTAGAAGCTAAAGAGAGAGCAGAGTGCCCAGTGCTAATACTCAAATGATTTAGTATGTCGGGAAGGGGAAGTCTGTGAAAATTTGCTTCAAATCGCTATGTTTCCTCAGTGAAATAAGTGGATTCTCGCTTAGCCTCAGGAAGGTGGTAGGGAAGTGGAGACTGAAGGGAGGAGAAGGTATGACATAGCCTTCTCCATAGAGAGATGTCATAGACTAGGGAGGTGCAGTGCTTTTGTTTGCAGATCTAAAGGCTCACCAGACTTTTTTTTTTTAATAATTTTATTGAATCATAATTATGTACATTGGTGCAATCACAGGGCACGATTCATATACATTCAGAAATATTTTGATCATACTGTTACAGATATCCTTCATGGCATTTCCTTGATCACTATAT
>CAUYON010172446.1:0-12377 GCA_963573935.1 Arctocebus calabarensis
TGTCGCCCTGGATGGGGTGCTATGGCATCACAGCTCACAGCAACCTCCAATTCCTGGGCTCAAGCGAGTCTCTTGCCTCCGCCTCCCAAGTAGCTGGGACTAGAGGCGCCCGCCACAATGCCTGGCCATTTTTTGGTTGCAGCCATCATTGTTGTTTGGCGGGCCCAGGGGCTGGATTCGAACCCGCCAGCTCAGGTGTACGTGGCTGGCGCCTTAGCCCGCTGAGCCACAGGCGCCGAGCCTGAATCATTTTTTTAACGTCGAAAAAATTTTTTTTGAGACAGAGTCTTACTATGTCACCCATGGCAGGGTGCCTAGCCAAAGCAAGATTTTCAAAGACTAAAGCTGCTGCTGCTTTTCCCTCAATACCCATCCATCTCAAACTTATTGACTTCAAGAATAGTGTATAGAGCCTTCCATGTAGGTCTCATGGATAGAATGGAAAAACATGAGTGGGAGGCAAGTAGAGTGAGCTAAATCCACAGTAGACAGAATGAAGTACTCACAATATCTTTGACCTTTCCTATTTGACATTATTATAATGACCTGAAGATGTGAATGGCAAACCAGGCTTGCAGATAGAATAAACCAATTTGCAAAAAGTACAAATTTTTGTACTGACAGCTAGTTCACTGGTTGTATAATCATTCCCTCCCTGTCATCTTCTCTTCTGTCTCCATCAGCATTTCCCAAAATATATTCCACAAAATACTGCCCTGCAAATGAGATCTGCAAAATGGTTTTCCAAGTTTAAAACATCTGAAAAATTCTATATTTTCCTCCTTCTTAGTTATTAGCACACCAAAGGCTCTGAGAAGTCCTGTAAACAAACTTCTGTCCTGATTTAACTTAATGTTTCCCAAACATTTGCTCATGTAACACTTTTGCACAGTAATCATTAACTGAGAACAGCCTGAAGTTTAGGTCCCAAACCATGTTCAAATTTTCTATGCTAGGCTCGGCCCCCGTAGCACAGTGGTTACACATACACCTAAGGTAGTTTGGTACCTGGTCCACACCAGCTAGCCAACAATGACAAACTGCAAAAAAAATTGCCAGGCTTTTGGCTCAGCGCCTGTGCCTCAAGCGGGTAAGGCGCCAGCCACGTACACCTGAGCTGGCAGGTTTGAATCCAGCCCTGGCCCACCAAACAACAATGATGGCTGCAACCAGAAAATGGCCGGGCGTTGTGGTGGGCACCTGTGATCCCAGCTGCTTGGGAGGCGGAGGCAGGAGACTCGCTTGAGCCCAGGAATTAGAGGTTGCTGTGAGCTGTGATGCCATAGCTCTATCCAGGGTGACAGAGGCTCTATCTCAAAACATAAATAAATAAAATAGCCAGGCGTTGTGGTGGGTGCCTGTAGTCCCAGCTACTTGGGAGGCTGAGGCAAGAGAATCACTTGAACCCAAGAGTTGAAGGTTTCTGTGAGCTGTGATGCCATAGCACTCTACCAAGGGCAACATAGTGAGACTCTGTCTCAAAAAACAAAACAAAACCTTGCTTAATTATCATTCAGGAGACTTGCCTTCCTGAAGCACCATCTTACCTTAAGTTTTTGCTTTGACGGTGATTTTATTTTGCCATTTAAATGCATTTAATTGAACTGAAGAGGCCAGTGTTTATGACTCTTCAATAACACATTTCGTGGTTCGGCGGGCTAAGGCGCCAGCCACGTACACCTAAGCTGGCGGGTTCGAATCCAGCCTGGCCCGCCAAACAACAATGATGGCTGCAACCAAAACCAAAAATGGCCGGGTGTTGTGGCGGGCGCCTGCAGTCCCAGCTACTTGGGAGGTAGAGGCAAGAGACTCGCTTGAGCCCAGGAATTGGAGGTTGCTGTGAGCTGTAATGCCACAGCACTCTACCCAGGGCGACAGCTTGAGGCTCTGTCTCAAAAAGAAAAAAAAAATAACACATTTTATAATCCTTTAACCTTCCCTAACTCCCCTCACTTTTCCCTTTTAAAATTGGTTTCTCCTCATCTCCATGCACAGGTATTGCTCTTGAGAAATCAAATCATTTGATGACTAGTTAGTCTTCTTGGCTTCCTAAGCAGCTTATTTTCTGAGTCAGATTTTAGCCTGAATTTCCTGTTTACTCTGGATTATTCCATTGTTCCAATATATTGTGTGTGTAGTTGGCTTACCTAATTACTTCATTTCCCCCCCCCCTCATGTTTTTCTTGTGCAAAAAAGTAAGCCAACCAGAACCTTGCCACAGCTACTGTTTTTTTCCTAATACAAAGCCATTGGTCATTCTGACTCTAATTTCCCATATCTTATTCTCATACTTGCTTTTGTTGATTTGGTAACTTTAAGAAATTTCCAACCAAAATATTGTCATGGCCGGGTGAGGTGGGTGGCTCACACCTGTAATCCTAGCACTCTGGGAGACTGATGTGGGAGGATTACCTGAGCTCGGGAGTTCCAGACCAGCCTGACCAAGACCAAGACCCTGTCTCTAAAAATAGCTGGGCATTGTGGTGGGCGCCTGTAGTCCCAGCTAGTTGGGAGGCTGAGGCAGGAGGATCACTTTAGCCTGAGAGTTTGAGGTTGCTGTGCACTATGACACCATGGCACACTACTTGAGGCATCAAAGTGAGACTCTAAAAAAAGCAAACTATTGTCATGGCCGGGTGTGGTGGCCCACACCTGTAATTCTAGCACTTCTGGAAGGCCAGATGAAGGATCGATTGAGCTCAGGAGTTTGAGACCAGCCTGAGCAAGAATGAAACCTTGTCTGTACAAAAAGTAGAAAAATTAGCCAAGCATGGTGGTACACATCTGTAAGTCTAAGCTACTTGGGAGGCTGAATCAGGAGAATCACTCAAGCCCAGGAATATGAGGTTGCAGTGAGCTATAATGATGTCACTGCACTCTGGCCCCATGACAGAGCAAGAACATCTCAAACAAACAAACAAAAATTGTCATTCTGCTCAAAACATTCTTTCTTTTTCTTTTCTTGAGACACAGTATCACTATGTCACCCTCAGTAGAGTACCTTCATGTAACAGATCGCAGCAACTTCAAATTCTTGAGCTTAAGTGATTCTCTTGCCTCAGCCTCCCAAGTTGCTGGGACTACAGGCACCCACCACAACGCCCAGCTATTTTTTGGTTGTAGTTATCATTGTTGTTTGGCAGGCCTGGGCTGGGTTCAAACCTGCCAGCTCTGGTGTATGTGACTGGCACCCTGGCCTCTGAGCTACAAGCACTGAGCCTCAAAAACATTCTTTTTTATTTATTTATTTTTTAGAGACAGAATCTCACTTTATCGCCTTTGGTAGAGTGCCGTGGCGTCACACAGCTCACAGCAACCTCCAACTCCTTGGCTTAGGCGATTCTCTTGCCTCAGCCTCCCGAGTAGCTGGGACTACAGGCACCCGCCACAATGCCTGGCAATTTTTTTGTTGCAGTTTGGCTGGGGCCAGGTTTGAATCCACCACTCTTGGTATATGGGGCTGGCGCCCTACCCACTGAGCCACAGGTGCCGCCACTCAAAAGTCATTCTTAAGGGCTGTTTCATGGTAGTCTATCTACTCCAGGTTTCTAAGCTCCTATGTTTTCTTAGCTCGTTCACAAAGTCCATCATTTTCCAGACTTTCTTCCATCTGTGGCTTTCCAGAGAACCTTCCAGGACTATGTAGGTTACCTGGTCATTTTTTACTGTCAGAATTACATTTGTGCACATGATGTATCTATCCTCCACGGCTAACTGACCTTGCCTCTTTGTTACAAAATAATTGGCCAAGGAATATGGAAAAAAACCTAAGAATCATATGCCAGATATGTTCTTTTTGCTGCACGAAAGCATTCCCGTGTACTAACTGAGAAGGAATATTCTTTTCTGCCAAGAAGCACAATTCCAGTGATGTTTTGTGAATTAGATTGTTTGGTATATTGCCTCTAGACACACCACAAATGAACTGTGGTCAGTGACATTTTAAGAGATTTATATATTTAAGTGTGGCATTATAAATACAAGAATAACTGGCCAGGCGCAGTGGCTCATGTCTGTAATCCTAGCACTCTGGGAGGCTGAGGCGGAGGATCCCTTGAGGTCATGACTTGGAAACCAGACCGAGCAAGAGCAAGACTCTATCTCTACTAAAAATAGAAAAATTGGAGCTGGACATTGTGGCTTGTGCCTGTAGGCCCAGCTACTCGGGATGCTTAGGCAGGAGGATCACTTGAACCTAGAAGTTTGAAGTTGTTATGAGATAGGGTGAGACCATGGCACTGTAGCCTGAAGTAAAACAGTGAAACTGTATCAAAAAAAATTTTTTTTTGGAAAAAATTTGACTCTACTGTTCTGGAGGCTTTTCAATGTGCCCTTTGGAAGACCTACTTTCAATCTCATCCTCATTATAAATCCCTGAGGCAGTGAAATGATCCACTCAGACAACCCAAGATGTTGTTGACTCTCCCAGAGGGGGACTACCCACTTTTTAGTCCTTGCATACTGTGATCACATTCCTTTGCAGGTCCCCTTCTCAGTTCCCACACTGTATGTGTGAGGCTCTGTAGGAATCCAGAGCAGGACTTGATTTCCTTTTTTTTGAGACAGAGCCTCAAGCTGTCGCCCTGGGTAGAGTGTCGTGGCATTACAGCTCACAGCAACCTCCAATTCCTGGGCTCAAGCGAGTCGCCTGCCTCTGCCTCCCAAGTAGCTGGGACTACAGGCACCCGCCACAACGCCTGGCTATTTTTGTTTGGGTTGCAGCCGTCATTGTTGGTTGGCAGGCTCAGGCTGGATTCAAACCCACCAGCTCAGGTTTACATGGCTGGCGCCTTAGCCCGCTGAGCCACAGGCACTGAGCCAGGACTTGTTTTCCTTTTACCACCATAGGAAACCATTTTATCAGTGTGTCCCCTACTTGTCTGCATGTATGTTATGCACTTACTCTTAGTCATCAGCATTTCCATCACTCAAGTCCACTGGCCTGGGAAAGGGATGAGGATGGTTGTGTGTACACGCTGGTGTTCAAACTTGGTGCAATAGGAATTATAGGTGTCAAGTTTACATTTATCTAAGTTATACATGTTAGATATCACTGAAATTTTGCTGTTGTAGGACATTGACAAAAGAACCTGAATTTTGATGGATTTTTTTTCCCTCTAAATCAAGTTTATTCTTTTTTTTTTTTGAGACAGAGCCTCAAGCTGTCACCCTGGATAGAGTGCTGTGGCATCACAGCTCACAGCAACCTCCAATTCCTGGGCTCAAGCCTCCCAAGTAGCTGGGACTACAGGTGCCCGCCACAACCCACGGCCATTTTTTGGTTGCAGCCGTCATTGTTTGCGGGCCCGGGCTGGATTCGAACCCGCCAGCTCAGGTGTATGTGGCTGGCGCCTTAGCCCATTGAGCCACAGGTGCCGAGCCTAAATCAAGTTTATTCTTAAAGTTGTTTCTTCTGTGATGTACAAAGGGATAGTTTTAGCCTACGCTTCATCTTTATTCTGGTGTATATTAGCTACGTGGCCTTTTTTAGTTAGAATGATATCTGATATATTGTGGTTCAGTGAATGTTAATTTGCTTTTTATCTCCTCATAGACCTATGTAGTTCTAGAAGGAGGTAGAAGTAATCTCCAGGGTGGCACCTGTAGCTCAGTGGGTAGGGTGCTGGCCCCATATACCGAGGATGGTGAGTTCAAACCCAGCCCCAGCCAAACTGCAACAAAAAAATAGCCAGGCGTCGTGGCAGTCACTTGTAGTCCCAGCTACTCAGGAGGCTGAGGCAAGAGAATCGCCTAAGCCCAAGAGTTGGAGGTTGCTGTGAGCTGTGACGCCACTACACTCTTCTGAGGGTGATAAAATGAGACTCAGTTTCTACAAAAAAGGAAAAGGAAGTAATCTCAAGGCTCAGCGCCTGTAGCTCAGGGGGCTAAGGCTCCAGCCACATATACCAAAGCTGGCAAATCCCACCCAGGCCTGCCAAATAGCAATGACAACTACAACCAAAAAATAGCCAGGCATCATGGCGGGTGCCTGTAGTCCCAGCTACTTGGGAGGCTGAGACAAGAGAATCACTTAAGCCCAGGAGTTGGAGGTTGCTATGAGCTGTGATGCCACAGCATTCTACCCAGGGCGACAGCTTGAGGCTCTGTCTTAAAAAAAAAGAGGTAATCTCCAACTTGAGAAGAGGTCAAAATGCTACAGTGTTCTTTTTTTCGAAACTCTTTGGGAAGCATTTTTGCCTTGAAACAAGGTTATAAATGTGATTGGGTTCCAGGATAGCCTACAGAGGTCTTGGTAATCCCCAAGTAACTGAACTATCCTATTAATACCACTGTGGATGTAGACTACCATGTGTAACCATGTTTTAAAATGAGAAGTTGTTTGTAGTCTCCTGTGGGGGTTCTGTGAATACCGGCTCTTATCACAGGTATTTTGCTCTCACACACAGATTCCTTTGACGTCCATAGTACCAGGCCACTAAAAGTAATTTCCATGGTGGACATCTGGGATACCACGCAGAGCTGAGGGCTCTAAAGCTAAAGAATGAGGACTTCTATTTTGCTGACAGAGATAGAGAGAAGCTAGCATCTGTTGAGTACCTGTTATGTACCAGTCAAATGTTATATGCTTTAGTAAAGTTTTGTGGCCTGGCCCGGCATGGTAGCTCATGTCTGTAATTTTAGCACTCTGGGAGGCTGAGGTGGGCGGATCCCTTGAGCTCAGAAGTTCAACACTAGCCAGAGCAAGAGCAAGACCTTGTCTCTCCTAAAAAAAATTAGGAAAATTAACCAGAAATTGTGATGGATGCCTATTGTCCTAACTACTCAGGAGGCCAAGATAGAGGCTCACTTGAACCCAGGAGTTTGAAAGTAGCCTGGCAATATAGTGAGACTACATCTCTACAGAAAATAAAAGTAAGTAACATAGGCTGGATGCTGTGGCTCATACCAATAATCTTAGCACTCGGGGAGGCCAAGGCAGGAGGATCTCATGAGTTCAAGAGTTTAAGACCAACCTGAGCTAAGAGTAAGACCGCATGTCTACTAAAAATAAAAAATAACCAGGCGTTGTAGTGGGCTCCTATACTCCCAGCTACTTGGGAGGCTGAGGCAGGAAGATTGCTTGAACCCAGGAGTTCAAGTTGCTGTGAGCTGGGCTGATGCTGCTGCATTCTAGCCTGGCAAAAGAGTGAGACTCTTGTCTCAAAAAAAAAAAGTTAATAATATAGATTAAGCCAGGCACAGAGGCTCACGCTAGTAATCCTAGTACTCTGGAAGGCCAAGATGGGGAGATTGCTTGAGTTCAGGAGTTTGAGACTAGTCTGAGCAAGAGTGAGACCCTGTCTCTACTAAAAATAAAATTAGCAGACCGGGCGTGGTGGCTCACACCTGTAATCCTAGCACTCTGGGAGGCCAAGGCTGGTGGATTGCCTGAGCTTAGGTTCGAGATCAGCCTGAACAAGAGCAAGACCCCGTCTCTAAAAATAGCCAGGCGTTGTGGTGGGTGCCTGTAGTCCTAGCTACTTGGGAGGCTGAGGCAAGAGAATTGCTTGAGCCCAAGGAATTTGAGGTTGCTGTTAACTATGACACCTGGGCAGTCTACCAAGGGTGACAAGTGAGACTCTTAAAAATAAAAATAAAATTAGATGAGTGTTGTGGTGGGCACCTGCAGTCCCAGCTATTCAGGAAGCAGAGGTATGAGAATTGCTTGAGCCTAAAAGTTTGGGGTTGTTCTGAGCTATGATGATTCCATGATATTGTACCCAGAGCAACAGAATGAGACTCTGTCTCACAAAAAATATATATGTGTGTGTGTGTGTGTATATATATATATATATATAGAAAATATGTGTGTGTATATATATATATATATATATATATATATAGAAAAACCAAGGCTTAGACACACAGGTAGCAAGCCATAGAACTAAGGTTTGAACTGATTTCTACCATTGCACACACTTTTGAAAAGATGGGGAAATCAGACACTAGACCTGTGGCTGTGAAGAGAACTGAGTAATGAAGGGGAAACAAAATGGCAGTAGTTCTGTAGGGTAAAGGGCTGAGATGTAGGGAAGCTCTATATGAACTCAGCTCTGCTGATACAGCTTGAAAGATCTGTTGAAGAAACAGGGTTTGTTCAGGGTTCTTATATTTTTTTCCATGAGCTTTTTGGTTGCCCATTCTGGAGGATAAGAAATAAAATGTGTGCCCATGTGTAGAATAAGAGTCAGACTCAGGGAGAGGAAGTGCTTGGTGATGGAGAAGAAAGAGCAATTTCTTTTTTTATTTTTATCTTTCTTTCTTTCTTTTTTTTTTTTTTTTGAGACAAAAGTCTCACTATTTTGCTCTCGGTAGAACAGCAACCTCCAACTCTTGGGCTTAAGTGATTCTCTTGCCTCAGCCTCCCAAATAGCTGGGACTGCAGGTGTCTGCCATGATGCCTGGCTATTTTTTGGTTGCAGTTGTCATTGTTTAGCAGGCCTAGGCCAGGCTTGAACCCACCAGCTTCGGGTAAGTGGCTGGCATCCTACTCACTAAACTATAGGCACTGAGCCAGTAAGAGCATAACCATAAAAAGCCAGGTCAGTCATTTATTTATAAAAATGTTATATGCTAGGTGCTCAGCTCAGGAACTCCCTTTCCTATGGCTGTGGTCTCCAACCTCTGGGCTCCAGACTGGTAGTAGTCTGTCAGCCCATGGCCTGTCAGGAAGTGAGCAGCAGATGAAGCTTCATCTGTGTTTACAGAGCTCCCCATTGTTTGCATCACTGCCTGAACCCTGCGTCTTATCAGAAGGCAGCAGCATTAAATTCTCAAAGGAGCATGAACCCTACTGTAAACTGCACATGCTAAGGGTCTAGGTTGCATGCTCCTTTTGAGAATCTAGTGCCTGATGGTCTGAGGTGGAGCTAAGGCAGTAATACTAACACTGGGGAGCAGCTGCAAATACAGATTATCATAAGCAGAGAGGTTTGACTTCACAGAGACCATAGTAAATCTATTACTTGCAGACTCATATCAAAACCATCCCCCACCCCACTTCCACCCCAGTCCATGGATAAATTGGAACCAGTCCCTGGTGATGAAAAGTTTGGGGATCGCCACTTTGTGGTGTAGGGGGCTGTAAATCAGTATAAAGTATAGGTCTCAGTTTCACTCTCTTTTCCTCCAGGAGAAACCTGTCCTTTTCTTCTTTTTCTAATTTTTAGAGCTTTTTCTAATTTTCTTACTTTTCCTTATCTCATTCATCCGTCTGTCTTCTTTGATTCTGTTGTCTTTGTTACATATTTCTCTATTCTAGAGCTGCTCAGAGCACTTTGTGAATAAGCATCAGTTCTCTGAAAGCTCAGGCTTCATGCCCATTACTAGAACTAGACTCCATCCTTACTGAACCTAACCTTCTCCCTTGGTGCTCCTTAGCATGATAACAGGCAACATTTGATGCCACAGGAAAATTAAAGTCATGCTTAGAGTCTAAAGCTATTTTGGGCAGAATAATTATGCGTCACCTCTCCTTCATGTCTATAAATTCAGATTGGACATTGCCTCCTTTAGGAAGCCTTTCTTAGTTATCCCAAGTTTAAGTTAGATACTTCTATTACATAGTTACATAGGGTGCTGAACATCTATTATTGGTTTAACTTCTCAAACCATGTTATTTTTTTTTCCTGTTTATTTGTTTGATTCTTCTTTTGACTTGGAGCTCCTTGAGAGCAAGGACAATTTTTTTTTCTTTGATTCCTAGCTCCTGGGACAGTGTAATTTCTGTAATAATTTTTTGAATGTATGAATGATAAAACTAAATTGTGGGCGGTGCCTATGGCTCAAGGAGGAGGGTGCTGGCCCTCCAATACTGGGGGTGGTGGGTTCAAACCTGGCCCCAGCCAAAACTGCGCAAAAAAAACCTAAACTAAATTGTATTTGAATGTATAAATGTTGCAATCCCTTCTTTATGAAACCATGAAAACCTACATGTGTTTTGCAATTTCCTATTCCGATCCCAGTTTAAGAAGGTTTAGTTTTCCCTTTTTGTGAAATTAGAGTCTACTTTAAAATGATTCTGAAAGACACAGAATACTGACTTTTACTTACTGTCTCTGTCCAAATGAAGTAAGAGATTATTCATTTATTTGGCATATTATGAGGGGAGGAGGCATTTGCTTTGACAGTCAACTATCTTCCTGATTTTTCTTTTTTTCTGAGACAGAGTCTCACTCTGTTACCCTGTGTAGAGTGCGGTAGCATTGTAGCTCACAGCAACCTCAAACTCTTGGACCCAAGTGCTCCTCTTGCCTCAACCTGCAGAATAGCTGGAACTACAGGCACTGCCACAACGCCTTTTGAGTTTTTCTATTTTTAGTAGAGATGGGTCTCACTCTTGCTCAGGCTGGGTTCCTTGGTTTATAAATAAATACAAATACGTTCCCCAGTCTGTATCCTCTCCTAACTTCCTGCCCTCTCTCTTCTCAGCCAAGTTTCTTTATTTTTTTTTTTTTGAGACAGAATCTCACTCTGTTGCACCAGGCTAAAATGCCATGGTGTCAGCCTAGCTGACAGGAACCTCAGACTCCTAGGTTCAAGCTATCTTGCCTCAGCCTCCTGAATAGCTGGGACTACAGGTGCTCACCAAAATGCCTAGCTAATATTTGTTTTCAGTAGAGACAACTGAGCTCAGGCAATCCACTTGCCTAATCCTCCCAGAGAGCTAGCATTATAGGCGTGAGACATTGCGCCCCACCCTCAGCCAAGTTTCTTCCTTTTTTTGTTTTTGTTTGTTTGTTTTTGAGACAGAGTCTCATAGAGTGCTGTGGCGTTATAGCTTACAGCAATCTCAGACTCCTGGGCTCAAGCAATTCTTTTGCCTCAGCTTCCCGAGTAGCTGGGACCACAGGCACCCACCACAACGCCTGGCTGTTTTTTAGAGGCAGAGTCTCATTCTTGCTCAGGCTGGTCTGGAATTCTGTGAGCTCAGGCAATCCGCCCACCTCGGCCTCCCAGAGTGCTGGGATTATAGGTGTGAGCCACTGTGCCGGCCCTCTAAGTTTCTTTTGAATGCTAGTTCGATATTCATTGTCGCACATTCTGATTTCTGTTTCTATGGCTCCAATTAAGCTAATCTTGCTGGGGCAATTATGACTTTGTAAAGTCAGCTAAATCCAAGAAATGCCTTATTAGTCATCTCTTTAACATTTGACCTAGTGGACTGTCCTCCCTGAAACCCCATTCCTTTGTTATTTGTCACTTGTAGTCCTTGTCACTATCTTGTCAGCATTAAGCCTCACTGATTTTGTTAATTTGCTCATTCATAAAAAAAAAAAAAAATGAAGGTTGGGCATGGCGGCTCACACCTGTAATCCTAGCACTTTGGGAGGCCAAGGCAGGAGGATTGCTTGGGGCCAAGAGTTCAAGACCAGCTGGAGAAACATAAAAAGACTCTGTCTTGGTTCGGTGCCTGTGGCTCAACGGGCTAAGACGCTAGACACATACACCTGAGTTGGCGGTTCGAATCCAGCCCGGGCCTGCCAAACAACAATGGTGGCTGCAACCAAAAAATGGCCAGGTGTTGTGGCGAGCGCCTGTAGTCCCAGCTACTTGGGAGGCGGAGGCAGGAGACTCGCTTGAGACCAGGAATTGAAGGTTGCTGTGAGCTGTGGTGTCACAGTACTCTATCCAGGGTGACAGCTTGAGACTCTATCTCAAAAAAAAAAAAAAAATACTCTGTCACTATAAAAAAATTAAAAAAAGGCTTGCAAAGTGGTAAAAGTGCCAGCCACATATACAGAGGGTGGTGGGTTAAAAACCAACCAGTTCAACTAAACAACTGCAACAAAAAAATAGCCCGGCATTGTCGCAGATGCCTTTAGTTCCAGCTACTTAGAGGCTGAGGTAAGAAAATCGCTTAAGCCCAAGAGTTTGAGGTTGCTGTGAGCTGTGATGCCACAGCACTCTACCAAGGGCAACATAGTAAGACTCTCTCAAAAAATAAATAAATAAATAAATAAATAAAATAAATAAAACAGCCAGGTGCAGAGATGCTTGTCTGTAATCCTGTCTGTTTGGGAGTCTGAGGTGGGAGGATCACTTGAGCCTAGGATTGAGGTTGTAGTGAGCTATGTTGACATCACTGCACTTTAATCAGGGTGACAGAGTAAGACTTTATCTTTAAAAAACACAGCATATGGCTTGGCGCCTGTGGCTCAATGGGCTGAGGTGCCAGCCACGTACTCCTGAGCTGGCAGGTTCGAATCCAGCCTGGGCCCGCCAGACAACAATGACAGCTGCAACCAAAAAATGGCCGGGCGTTGTGGCGGGCGCCTGTAGTCCCAGCTACTTGGGAGGCGGAGGCAAGAGACTCGCTTGAGCCCAGGAATTGGAGGTTGCTGTGAGCTGTGATGCCATGGCACTCTATCCAGGGT
>CAUYON010172449.1:0-16598 GCA_963573935.1 Arctocebus calabarensis
GCCTTCCTCAGGGTGTCCAGAAGCCTCATGCTGTCTCCCTGTGTCCCCAAAGGGAAGTTTCTGGGCAGATCCCGCCTGGCAGAGATGCCTGAAGTCCTCTCTCCCCAGTCTCACTGTGCCCAGCCGCAAGGAAGCTGTTACGCATCCGCCATCTTGCTCTGCCCTCGATGTACTTTCAAAATAAATTATCAGCATCATGGAGAATGGCTAGGAAGTGGTCGGAGACAGGGATTAGCCTTTAGTGGCCAAAAGGGTTCTATCTCAGGACAAATGGGATGTCTTAAAGAAAACTACCACCACTACCAACTGGCACATCAGGAGAAGGTGTAATGGAGGAAGAAACAAGTATTTGTTGAATATCTACTATGTGCTACACTTTTTACCACACTTAAAATTTATTATTTGATTCTCTTTATTTTGAAAGCTCTGTGACAATATGGTTCAGTATGTCACATTCTCACCAGTAATTAATGTAGGGCCTGAAGCCTTGTTAAATGTTCTTTGAATGAATGAGTGTACGAGCAGTGCTATGTAAGTCATCTTTTTAAATCATTATAGTCATATGTGAGTTGGAGATTATTGTCTTCACTTTGTAGATAAGAACACTAAGATTCAGAAACCTTCAGTAATTTGTTTATTGTGTTGGTGGCTGATCTGGAATTCCAACACAGGCGCTATGATTCTGAGTCCATTCCGTTTCTGCCATGCAATGCTGCCAGATTCTTCATAAGGAAACCATTTACTCATGTTTTCTGCTAGAGAAAGATGGGTGTTTCTGATTCCAATTTCCTGCAGATTGAGAGTAAGTGGTTCTAGCATTGGCACCCAAAGGCACAATAGGTTGCAACTAAAGAGAACCTGTGACCCAATTGGCACAAGTGGCCAGTGTGATGTAATGAGGAGTAAAGAATGCTGCATAAGCTTGTGGGGTACAGGTTCCCTGTCCTCCCAATTCCGTTCTTCACTGCTAGATGATGTGTTAGTCATCTACCACTGTGTAATAGACCCCCTTGAAACTTAGTGCTTAAAAACAACTAACACTTACTAGTTCATAGTTGTTATAAACCAGGAATGATGGAGTGGCTTAACTGGGCTTTTCACGGAGTTGTGGTTCCGATGTTAGCAGGGGATGTTGTCATCTGAAAGTTTAACAAGAACAGAAGAATCCACTTTCCTAAATAGTTTGTCACTTGGATGTTGTCAGACGCCCCTGCTTTTGCTCTCTTTTGGTAGGAGGATTTAATTTCTCACCATATGGGTGTCCACATAATGCAGCTTTAGTGTCCTCACAACATGTCAACTGGTTTCCCCCAATGAGAGAGTCATCTAAGAAAGGTGAAACAGGGAAGAAGCCACAGTGTTCTTTATGATCTAATCTCCAAAGTCACTCACTTTCACTTTTGTCACATGTTATTCATTAGAAGTGAGTCATTAATCCAGCACACATTCATGGGGAGGGGAATTCTGCTTTATTATTTGGTGGGAGGAGCATCAAAGAATTGGTGGATATATGAGGTTAGACAATTAAGTTTGTGAACTCAACCTAGAAAAAGTGCTACATACCTTCTTGCTGAATATCACTATGATCTCCTTCAAAGTCTTGCCCTTGGCTTTCTGGTAACCATAGTGATCTTCAGCAAGGAGCAAGTTAGTATTTTTCCTAGATTGAGTTCACAAACTTAAGTGTCAGTCCTCGTTCTTTAAACCATTATAATGGTTTAGATTGGCTATGTTTTGCTATGTTTTGTATCTCATCCTCAAATATTGTATTGCTAGTCCTCATAGATACTGTTAAAAATATTTGAGCATTGGGTCAATTCTTTTTTTTTTTTTTGAGACAAACTCTCACTCTTGTTGCTCTGTATAAAGAACTGTGATACTGTGATACTGTGATAGCTCACAGCAACTTCAAACTCTTGGACTTGAGTGACCTTCTTGCCTCAGCCTAACAAGTATCTGGCATACAGGTGCCCAACAATGCTGGGGTTGATTTTTTTCTTTGTTTCTATTTTTAGTAGAGACGAGGTCTTGCTCTTGCTCAAGCTGGTCTTGATCTCCTGAGCTAGGATTATATGCGTGAGGCACTGTGTCTGGATTTGGATCAATTTTTAATGTCCCTAGTTTTGTTTCTCAACCATAAAATGAGGGTGATCCTATCAAATGTACTTCACAGTTTTGCAGCGTGAATTGCAGTCAGTAGAGGCAAAGTCCTAGTGCAGTACCTGGCTCAAGACAAGTGTTCAAGCAATGGGCTCCTTTCTGTTCCATTATGAGGCAATTCCTCTCTGCTCTCCTTCCCTTTTGAATATGTGTCTGGGGCAGCATATGGAAGTCTCAGACACACATGTGCAGAAAAATTTCTGATTCCATTCTGTTTCTTCCACACACTCTGCCAGCTCCTCCTTGGGGACCATCTTTACTTCTGCATATGGAATATAGTTACTTATTACAAAACTTGGATTCTAGAATTAGGATATGAGTTGAAAACGGAAGGAGAAGAGGATGTTCTCTTTCAATCTTGTCCAAATTCTCATACTTATTTGCAATGTTTCTAACAAGACAGATGTGGATTTAAATCTAGACTTTTCCACTTTTTATTCTATAAGCCTTGAGGCCCCTTTTCTCAGGGTAATGACTTGCCTCTCAAGTTTGTTGTAAGATAAAATGTGTAACTTTCTCAATATTAGTAGCTATTAATGTTCATCATATTTATCATTAGCTCCAGTTCTTTTAGTCCTGACTGAAATATTTTAAAAGCCATCTAAAAAAATTGTGTGTATATTGTCTGGTGTGTGGGTGCACTACTTTTTTTTTTTTTTTTACAAAGCACAAAATGTGCTTGGCCAAAACCAGATTATTTCTCACAAAAGTTGAGTGAAGTCCATGTTATTCTCATTTAGCATAAAAGAGAAATAGAAAGTTAATAGTTTGGTCTTTAGCTGGTAAGTACAGATACCTAGACTTGAACCACAAAAATTGTTTGAGATAGTAATCTGCTTTGGACAACAGCAGTGCAAACTCAGGGAAATAGGTTGGACTTTGTGACCTGCATGACTACTGGTTATACCACTGGGTACAACTAAAAATTGTTCATCCATTAAATCAATTTTTGTTTTTAATTTAGTTTAGAGCAATAATAATTTCTGGAGATACTATAGCTAGGTATTGGGCTAGATAATTGGGATACAGAGAGGGGAAATGGGATAATACGGTAATACTTCAGTAGAGGAGGGGCATGAAGCTCACTGTAATCTTTGTTTCTTGATAATGACAGGCAGACAGAAAAACACTGGTAACAAACAGTGACAACTGGCATCCCAGGGGCTTAGATGTTGCTGGAATCCCTGATGAAATCAAGTTGGGTGAGTATGGAGTCAATCTGCTCAGAAATCAAGACATCACAGTAGAATAATTTCCTTGGTTCTGCCATTTCATGTACAGCCATTGTTTGTCTTTGTTGTCAGTATTAACATCAATTATTTATCCTAATGTTCATTTTCCTTCCTAGCTTTCTTTCCTGTCTAACATGAGAAATCTCTTGCTTTTAAACTGAGAGGCAAGTGGAAACATTAGTCCTTCTTCTTTCATCATTGTTTCTTCTGAACTAAAGAGCTTTTTCTGTGGGCATAGGCAAATTAGAAAAAAAGTCCATTTCCAACTTGGATAGAGACTGTTTTCCTTGCTCTGTATAAATTATTTTAATTTCATTTAAATTGCTATGTTCTCTGAAGTTGGTCCTCCACCAGAACAATAACAATGGGATGCAGAGAAGCTGGCACATAGGTTAAATCTAAAGCAGGTAGAAATCACAGCACTGGGGAGGCCAGAAGCAGTTGGTTGCTTCCCAAGACCTGTTTTCCCTTTCTACCAGAGTAATGTAACCTGATTTTATAGAGGGTAGCAGGCTGACTAAAAAGAAAACAAAATGCAACAAAAACTGTATTTTAATTTTCCATGGTACTAAATTATGGCCAGTAAAAATTAGCAAGAAGACTGTCTAAGAAAGATGAATTAACTGGAAACTCCCCTTTCACCCCAGTCAGTTTGCTTTTTCCTTCTTCTAGCCTACAATATGAATGTGTTGATAGCACTCCAATACCCTCTTGGACTGTGAGGTGACATGAGAATGGAAGCTGCAAGCTAAATGGTGAGACAGAATGAAGGAGCTTGGATCCTTGATGACAATTATTCTGTCATTTCATGCTCAGGCTTCCCATTCTTCCTCTAGGCTTCTATTATGTGAGAGATATTCAGAGACCTGAATTATTTAAGTCATTGTTTTTTAGGGGTTTTGTTACATGCAACTGGTTCTAATCCTAAAAGATAAAATTGGGAACAATTTGATGTGTGAGACATGGTTAGAGATGGAAAGAAAGAGAAGAGAATAAAAATACTTACAGGTTCTGGGCCTAAGTGCCTTTATGGATAATGGGAATTGGTTGCATTCACTGAGAAAGGATACACAAAATCAAAACCAAGGTCAGAGGAAGAGAAGATGAATATGGTTTTGGGAATTTTAAGGCACAAGAAGAGGATAAGAGACCTTCAGGTACAGGTGTCTTGTAGGTAGCTAGGTAGAGGTGTTAGGTGTTGTGAAAAGGTATTAAGGAAGGGAATACAGACTTGACCATAGCTACTGTGTGTGATACATAAAGCTACTGGAGTGAATTATATTACTCAAGAAGACCTAGATGGTGTTCAGAATTAATATAGAGAAGTTGAGTGAGTTTACTGTGGGGCAACTAGATAAGTGTATAATTATAATTCCAGGCAGGATGTTGTAAATGCACCACCAATGATCCATTTAATTACCCTTCCCCCAGCTAGTCTTATTTTGATAGGGATCCAAGTAAACACAAATTTCAAGTAATTAAGCTTCCCCATTTGTAAGGAATCGAAGGCAGAGGCTACTGCCAAATAGAAGCTCTAATGAGCATGAGATAACTAGTGTTGCCTCAGTAAATTGATATAATTTCAGTGACATCAAAGATTGTGATGTCTGAACATATGTGTCCTAATCAAAGGCCTACACACAATTTCCATTAGAGTCATAACGTATTGGAATGGACTAATGGACTCCTCCAGCACCTTTAAGGCATCAGCATGTAGGAGACAAAGAATGGATTTAAGGATGAGTTAAGATTCAGGGAGTATATTAGCTCTAATAGTTTCTACCCATGCTGCCTTACCATCCGAGCCCCATTTCCTCAGAGGAAAAATGTAGTGATGATCCCACCTCATGGTGCCTCTGTGAGAAGAATGGGATGGTTTATCTAAAGCATTGGAATGGTACCTGGCACATGAGAGACCCATAATTCTTCATCTCATTTGGTTAACAGAAGACTGAAGTCCCAGGAATCTAGGGTTCCTTTTTCAGCTACTTCCATTATCATAGGGTTTTCTTGAGCTTTTTTTTTTTTTTTTCAGTTTTTGGGCAGGGCTGGATTTGCATCTGCCACCTCTGGTATATGCGGCTGGTGCCCTACTCCTTTGAGCCACAGGCACTGCCCAGAAAAAGAATTTTAATAAGAAATGTTTAGTAAGAATGAGATGGGACAGAGCTGGTACATAGCACAACTCCATGACTTGACATTCACGTTGTACTTATGCAAATGACTGCCTAGGAGTTCAGCAGGTGCCAACTCTATAGTGTATGCAGTGACTCTGTTTGGAAGCCACCTCTTAAAATGATCTTAATGGTAATGTTTGTTATCTTTTGAAATTAGAAAGAGGCATGGTTGATACTGTATTTTACCTTTTTTGTCTTTTGTTGAGGCCAAATTTCTCAAGGCCTTAGATTTCCACTTTCCCTGCTCTCTGACCTACAGTTGGTACTTTTTCTTTGCTCGTTTTTGCTTTCTCTATTTTGCACAATGCTATTCTCTTTTTATGGAATTCCACTCTGATTTGGCTTTCCCCTATGCCTCAAATCCTTCTTAAAAGAATCAGCTCCACTGAGACTCCTTTGGTTGCCTTTCCTGCCAGCTCTGGGTCATTTTAAGGGCTTACTTTCTGTACGGCTGTGCTTTCTATTGGCCTTACCTTAGTCATTGTCCTTGGGTTAAACCCAAACTCCTTAGCCTGCCATAGAAGTGTAGCAATTACATCTTTAGTTGCATCTCTAGTTACCTCTCCCCAGTGATAAACCTGGAATCCACACTCTCTGCTTGTGTTGACTTTGAGTTTAATTTGAATCAGGAGGAGAATATTACATCTTGCCATGAATAAGCGCTCTTTTATAGAGGCAATATGTGTAATCCAGCGATGGATATGTAGTGTAAACACCCTTATTTCATATTTGAATACTTTTAGACTTGTGGTACAAACTAGCCACATGTGGCTATTTATAGTAAATTAATTAATGTTAAAACAAACAAAAAATTCAGTTTCTCAGTTGCACTAGTTGTATTTCAAGTGCTCAGTAGTCACATGTGGCTGGTGGCTACCATTTCCAACAGCGCAGATACAGAAAATTTCCATTTTCTATACCCATATCATTACTAGGTATCTGCCCCAAAGGGAAAAAAAAAGGCATTTTACCAGAACACTGTTTGTACTCAGTGTTTATAACAGCTCAATTCATAATTGCAAAAATGTGGAAACAACCCAAACGCCCATCAATACATGAATGGATTTATAAACTCTGGTATTTGTATACCATGAAGTGTTATTTAGCTATAAAAGGTGGAGATTTTGTATCTGTTGTAACAACCTGCACGGATTTGGAGAACACTCTTCTAAGTATCACAGGAATGGAAAATCAACTGTCAAATGTACTCAATACTAAGCTGAAACTAGTAGATTAACAACTATATACTAATTTGAGAGAAAAACTCAGTTAAATTCAAGAAAGGAAGAGGGGAACAGAGGGTTCAGCAGGTTCCCATACAGAGGGAATAATGCACAGGTGTATGGCACACTTCCTGGGTGAAGGAAACAACCACAGCTCGGACTTTACCTTACAAATGCAAACAATGTAACCTACCAATATGTATACTCATATTAATCTGAAATAAAACAAATAAACATATGGATGAGAAACAAAATAAAATAAAATGGCTATCCTACCCAAAAAGGAAAATTTCCATCCATGCAGAAAGTTCTATTGGACAGTGCTACTCTAGACTTTTCAAATGTTTGAGGAAAATAAAATATCTCAGATTGCATGTGAAGCCCCCACACTGTACCCCATGTTTGAACTAATGTATACAGCTATGATTCAATAAAAAAAAAAACAAAAAACGTTCCTCACTGTCTTTTACTCAAAATATTGTCCCGGGACAAGCAGCAGCTGCATCACCTAGTTATTTTTTTTAAATGCTTAATTTTTTAAACTGCAGAACTTCTAACCCACTAAAACAGAAGAACTATTGAGTCCCAACCTGCATTGTGGCAAGATCCTCAGGTGATCTGTGTGAAAGATTCATGCCATTGAGATTCATACATTATTGCCTTAAAGATCACTGATTTCAGTCACCTCTCTTTGGATATAGTCAAGGTTTTGACTTTGCCTGCACATTGAAGAGCTCCTAAGGTGGCTTAAAAACCGTGGCTATTTGGTCTCACTCTCAGAGTTTCTGATGCAACTGGTCTGAAGCATGGTCTTGATACTGAGAATTTTAAAAGCTTCTTTGGTGATTCTAACATGCATCCAGGACTGAGAAGCATTGCTTGCTAGAAACACGAAGGGAGGCTCAGAGAAGGAAAGGGTTGGATACAGATTTCTAATTACAGGTGCCCTTATTTCTGATGCCTAGTCTATAGCTCCATTCTGCTGCACCTCTAGCCTCATCTTCATCACTCTGCATTCCACAGGAGCACTCAGAACTGATTGGGGAGGTTTATTTTTAATTGTTTTTTTCTATTTCTCCACTAGAAGCAATAACTTTGATATCCCTGAGCAGAGCTAACACAGAAGCTGCATTGTAATTGCTTGTTAATGTCAAATTGGTAGCTGATGGACTTACCATCCACAGAGGCTTGCCTTTAATGGCCAAAGCTGGGTGTGCTGGGCTTGTGACTCTCCTGGTGGAGATCAATAATCTATTATGGTAGCAGCTGGCTGTCAGACACCATGGGGGCCTCACTTCTTGCCTTCAGGCACATCAGTTCTGTGAAGAACTCAGGTCAGAGTCACGAAGGCTGTGGGTGAGGGAGCCATTAATGAGCCCACCGGACCCTGAAGCACCACTGCAGCGGGTCCATGAGCAGAGAGACAGCAGGGCTGGCCATTGCGCTGCACATTAAGAGGGCCCTTGGGCCACTCAGGAAGCGTACACCATGTCACCACAACATCCCAGTAGCTACATCCTTCACTGAAGTCAGCCTCAAACTTGGCCTATAGAAAACTGCTGAGAAGGAAAAAAAAGAGAGAATTCACTGAAACTATCCATTCCCTCTGCTCACCCTCCTTTCTTCTTGTATTTTCTTCACCACTTCACCAGGAAGTGGTACAGAAGGCAAAAAAGTAGCAATTGCAATAATGATCATTGCCTGTAGCCTGTATTTATTGACTGCTTACAACATAACAGGAAGGCCACTAAGTTATTTCATTCATTTTAATTTTCACAACTACACTCTAGGCTGGAGATACATTTCCTTTGAGGAGAGAATTCAGGCTCTGAGAGGTTATATGGGTTGGTTAAGCTCACATATTTAAGAAGTGGCAGAATTAGGATTCAAACACAGCTCTGTCACTCAGCAAAAGCCCACGTTCTTCCCAACCATCCAGTTCAGTCTCTTGAAACATGTGTGTAAAGGTTCTCAGGGCATCATCAATGTGGAGAAGAAAACTGCAGAGAGGACAGCATCATAATAACGACGCGTATGTTACTACAGCACTTCCTATTTAATTTTAAAAATGTGGGTATGATTTATAAGCATACATCATACCAATCTTTTAGATACCCTTTGGTGAGTGTTTTGCAGATGCATACACCTGTGCCACCACAACGGAGTTGAAGATACAGAGAATTTCTACCTTTTTAGGAATCTCCACTGCTACTTCTTACTCAGTCTCCACACCAGGAGATAACTATTCTGATTTCTATCAACAGAAATTTGTAGGCCTAGTCTTGAGCTTCACACAAATTGAATCACACAGTATACATTCCTTGTGTCTGGTTTCTTTTGCTTGATTTACTTTTGAGACTCACCCATGTCGCAGCATGCATTGGGAGTTTATTCCTTTTATTGTCTATATTATCCGTTATACAAATATATCACAATTTGTTTTTCATCATTGTGTGGATGAGTATTTGGGTCAGTCGTCTATGAAATTGTAAATTCCCTTGGGGCAGGATTTTACTTGGTTTTGTGTTCTTTACAGCCCAAGCTCTAATACTCCTCACCACTTCCTTCCACTCAGTTGCTAGCAAAATGCCTTGCAGAGGAGGTTTTGAAAACAATGATGAATGGACTTGGTGAATGAGATCCTAGCGTCTTATAAAGGATCTGAAGCTAAAGCTGATGAGTTTTCTATAAGTAGTTCCTCACAGAGATCATTCTATTTTTGAGTTTGTTCCTCCCACTACAAGCTAAGGGGTGGACCTATGCCATTGACATTCAAGGCATGGAATCTAGGGAAAAGTTTTCACTGAGCTTTTTGGACTAAGATAAGCAAACAGATTGCTATGTTTCTTCATCTGGAAAATGAGCATAATAATATAACCAGGCATGCCCCAACCCACAGATGGATTGTAGAGCAGTGAATGTTAAAACGAAATGCTTCCTGAATCACAGAGGACTTTTGCCATTCAATAGGATTAAAAGCCCAATCCTCAAACACTCTGCACAGCAGCATCTCTCAAAGCTTGTCCTTTGGGATTCTCAGTATACGCAAACAGATGCCGTCATATCTGTGTGGAAACTGCTGTCTCCTGGATATAGCTCTTGGCATGTTCCAAAGCACTCTACCTAGGATGTTAAAGAAGGTAAGGGCCCTTAGGCTGTATCTTCATCCATCTCCCCTCTCCTGTACCCTGTTCTATTCCCCAGTAGACTGACCTGTGTGGACAACATCAATAGGTTTCCCTGTCTCTGGTGTATACCTGTGCTCAGGCCAGGGGGATGCTAACAGAATATGGAAGGAAGTAGGTGTGGGGAGTCAGGGGGATGACTCACCTATGGGGTCACCTTGACCAAAGCCCTCTTTGACTCCAGTTTCCAGCAAACCTTCTAACTGCTTCCCTCTTCCAGTCTTGGAGTGTAAATCTATAACTGACCCTGGAGTTTCAATATTCTTAAGGTTTTCTGATACCCTTTTCATATCAGATAAATACTATTTTTTTAAACTGCCCTCAAATTACTCTAACTTTGGTGTCCCCGTTACCTGCTGAGAGCCTGACTGACACTTGCAGCTTTCCCAAGTCCTATGTTTCCCAAACACATTGAAAGATGACTTCCTTCTCATTTATTCTTTGTTTATTCCCTATGAAAATCCTCTCTGTGCAATTAGTGGGGGATCCTGGGGAATACATTATTTTTCCCTAAGCAACAAATCTATTGCCTCTGAAGCCATTTTTCTTTTTTTTTTATTTTCTTTCCTTTTTCCTTTCCTTTCTTTTCCCTTCTCTTCCCCTCCCTTTCCTTTTTTTCTTCTTTTCTTTTCTTTTGCTTATTTAAATTCTGGAACTCTACATAGGACAGCTGTTTCTGTCATACCACACACTAAAAAGCAAAACATAAGCTGATGGTGGACCTGCCTCAAGCTTGTATTTGGAATGTCCACTTAGCAAAAGGATGAGCCTCAACAAAGTTTTGGCCTAGGTGCCTTGATATTACATCCTTGGCCTCAGGATTGTAACCTTGGTGTGCCAGGATTAGTGGAAGTCTGCAGTGGACGGCTATCATTCCCTGCATTCAGGGCAGTCAGAGTTCTTATGTGACGAACTGTGGAAATGACTTTTAAGAGCTGACATGCTCCGTCCAATCCTCTTGTTTAATGACCAAATCATCTTCCCTGGTTAATCTAGTTCTTTGAGAGTGATTTAAATAATAAAACAAGATACCTTCAGAAGAAAACTTGCCAAACATTATTTTTACAAAGTGCTTATCACACATAGGTAAGTTTATCCATCTCGGGGCTTCTGAGAGAAAGATGTGTAAAATATTTAATATTAGTATATACTATCTTTGTTTCTTTAAACTTTATCTTCTGTCCCCATTTATAAACTTAATCCCCAACCTAGCTTTTACATCCAAAGTGTACTTTATGCAGGGTCTTTCTTCTTCCCATTGCCAGGGGCAGTGGTTTGCAGTCAAGACCCCATCACTTCTCATTCTGATCAGATCCACTGTCTGCCTCCTCTGATCCATCTTCCATAATGTCTCCAAGTGTCCCTCTAAACCAGAGAACCAGTTAGGCCATTCATCTTTTTAAAATGGCCAATCTGCCTAGCACTTATAATGAGTTTCCATCTTCCTCAAGGCCCCTGTGCCTGCAATGATATTGTCCTGACCACCATCCCAGCATCTTTCAGTCTTCAAATAGGTAGTACACCTTTGCCCTGCAGCATCTTGTCTTAAAATACAGGATAGAATGTATCCAGGTATCCAGTTTAGTGGGGTAAGAAACAGTGACACAATGGTCCTCTTCATGGGAGCATGTAAGAGGCAACACTGACTCATCTTCCCAATACTACTGACGAAATTTTCTCTAAATCATTCTGAAAGCAAAGCAGATGTCACTCAAGGCTGGATCTGCAGAATGGAAGTAGATATTTGATAGGGTGAGGATATCACCACAAAATATCTCTATTTTGAGGAAAGCATTATTTCTCCATTTCACTGATGAAAAGACTGATGTTAAGAAAAGGCAAACAATCTGTGGCTTTGTGGTCATCTCATCTAATCTCTAATTATCTCAAATGAACTTAGATTTGCAGAACAAGATGGAAGCAAAGGTCTGAGAGGCAGAGAATTTTATGTTTGGTTCTTTTTCCTACTTCTCTTCATAATGACTTCCATTATGTCTGGCCAATGCCTATTTTCATGTCTATTTTATAATATGCCTGGCCAAGCTGAAGAATCATCCAGCTGTGCGGAAGCTGGATTGCCAGACCCAAGAGGGGTGAACCCTACTGAGACATTTACCCTCCAATGTTGTGCACAAGCGCAGATATTTATGGAATGTAGGAGGGAAATTCCTGACAGAGACATCTATGCTAGCTCAATCCATCCAGCCAGAACCAACATTCAAAGTCATCTGAAGTTCAGACAAAAGGTGGTTTAAAGAAATCAGAGGTGACACAGACAAAGAAAGGCATGCATTTTCTGTACAACTTTCTGTCCTTGGATGGCTCCTTCATTCACTATATATTGAATGCTTAATGTATACCAAGATGAGCACTGGGCACAGAGATAAAAATGGCTATTTTCCTGTCTCTGAGGAGCTTAGTAGTAGTCTAGTGAGAAAGACACAAACAGGTGCCTGCCATACAGTGTGACTGGCACTGCAGTCAGTAGGCACATACAGTTCTCTGGAGAACAGAGGGCTCAGGAACAAGGGGATGAATGGCATTCTCAGGCAGCAGTGCTGTGCTGCCTGCACTGGGGTCTTCTTCTTTGATCCACCATAGATGCTGGAGGCACAATACAGTAGAACCTCCATAGCTGACCACTTCCCTACACTGACCATTTCCTTAAGTTGACCTAATTTTCATAGACTAGACATTCCCCTCATGTACAGAAGACCTAGTTCCTTGTGAATATTATACAAGAGAACCTCTGTAAGTTGACTGCCAAACTGGTCAACTTACAGAGGTTCTCCTGTATAATATTCCACTGATTCTCAGAGAGGTAATGCAGTCTTCCCCAAGTCCTACTGCTAGAATTAAGAGCATCTGTCAGGTTCTAAGACCTTGGTTCTTTTTAGTCATGTTGCTGGAGAATTTGGGATTGTGTTCTTCACATATGGGCTGTGTGCAGAGGTTGAAATGGGATGTTCCCACCTGAGAGGAGTGAAGGACATTCCAGGAAGCACAAGTTCAGGTTGTGAGAAGGTGAAGAGGCCAGGAAGCATGGGGTTCTTGGAACATGACCATTGCTGCTCCATGTGTAGAGAAAGGGCCAGAAAGAAGAGGTGAGAGAGAAACTCACAATGCAGGTGGTGTCAGCTTGCATGGGACTTTGTACGGCTATGCATCCTTCTTGTACCAGAAAGAAGGCTATCAATTTGAAATTTTTATTTCCTTGCTTTCAGTTGGTAGTGAACTTTTTGTACTCTCTCCCCAACACTTAACAAACTAAAAGATATCATTAATGCCCGTAGGCCAATGAGAGTAAGAGAGGAAGGGTAACGGAGAAGGCAGCCAGATTTGGTTTCATGGACCGTGGCCCTAATCTGCCATTTAGACCAATGTGAATTTTGGACTATTATTTAACCTCTTTGAGCTTTAGTTTCCTCATTCATGAAGTGGTAGCAATTTTAAGTTCTACTAAATTGAGCCTGGGTTTCAAATAAAATCACAGATATAGACCCACCCTGAAAATGCTGCTGTATGAGGCTAACAATTCCCAGCCCTCAGAATAACAGTAGCACATAGAATCAAAGGGACACTCTTCTCTTCAACTTGATTTCTCTCAGGAAAAATATAAAAATGGCTTTTGTCTTTCATCTTTTTTTTTTGGCAACTGCAAAAAATTTCTCTCCTGTTTTATAGGTCACTTGTAGTTGACTTTGTGCATACCTTGAAATGGTAGCCCAGGGGAGGGACACTAGTCCTGGTGAGGCCAACTCACTTGAAATGGAGAGATGGATGTGAATTTGCATGTGCTTTTCCTGTCCTGTGAGGAAGGTGTGAGTACCCTTGGTTCCCAGGTGAGGAAATGGAGACTCAGAGGTGAAGATGAAGTGACATATCTGAGGTCATGTGGTAAGCAAGTCCTAGAGCCAGCTATGAACCTACATCAGCCAGGTTTGAATGCCTGTGTTCTTTTCATTACCTTCTGTTGACTGCAGTAAAAGCTCCTTTGAACAAATAAGTAGGGATGCCAGTTAAATTCAGTCCAGGGTTGAGGTAGAAGTCTACCCAGGGTGATGAGCACCCTGGCAGATCTTGGGAGGTGGCTTTGACCAGCCAAACTTCAGAATGAAACCCACCCAGAGCCAGTTGAGCTCAGCCTGGCCTGTCAAAAACTAACAGCTTCCCAAGTAAGAATGCCTCTCTCGTTGGCTCCAGTTGACAACAGGAAAGCAAGTCAGGAATGAGGAACCAGGAAGCTACTGGGAGAAAATTTTTGCTACTTGACCATTTCCTGGAATATTATAGTTAAATAAAGCAAACACTGATAACACATTCGGTAGTGTGTGTCTGTGTGTGTGTGTGTGTGTGTGTGTGTGAGGAGTTTTTTTTCTTTTAAAGCCTTATTCAAAGCACACTGGATTCAAAACTCATGCAAGAAATTACTTCAGTGTGACGAGACCATACTTGCAGATGATGAGCGCCTTTTTGTTGGAGGTTCTGCAGGTGGTGCACCTGCCAATGGGAATGCTCTGTCAAGATGCATTAGTGTCATATGGGCTGATGTTCCACAGCTCTCTTCCCAGAGTAGAAAGGGGGAAGCTGAATACCTCTAGGATATCTTGGGAATGACATTCAAAAAGCCACAGCTGTCCTGGTTGAGGCAGGAGTCTGGCAAGCACTCAGAGCACACATTATTTCTGTCAGCAATCTCTGTCTGTGCCACATCTGGGGATAAAAGTTCAAACCCCTACAAATTTAATTTAGTCTCATCATGTAGATGAAATTGAGATGCTAGAGTAGCCAATTTGTAATAGTTAGAAAAAGCCCTTCTAAGCCGTATCTAATGTGTTAGCTTCTTGGCATCTCCCAGAGAAAGCTCTCACTAGATACACCCCAGAGAGATGACACCTTTTAGAGGTTCGGGGACCACATAAAGGTAGGTGATGGATGTTTTCCTCAGGGGCAATTATGGCTCTTTAGCCTAATAGCTCCCTTATTCATACCATATTAAGGGCTTAATAAGAACTGAAATGGTGCTGCTGGTAGCTTTAAAAGCTGACGCAAACTCAAGGGCTCTTTAGAAAACATAATATCCCTGGGAAAATAGATGGCATAAAACCATAAACAAAACACAGCTCACCGATGCATTGATAAAGGCCAACCTGGTATTATAATCTGCTGGGAAAAAGGGCTCCTTTCTGGTAGTGACATTTGTACATTTTGGTGGTAGGTCAGGAACCAGGAGAGAGAAAATGCCTTCTTGTTGGGACTTGCTAGGAGAACCTATGTAGGGCATGCCAAACCCTTCCCTCATTAACTATTTGACTCTTCCTACAGGCCCAAACATATTACCTGGGCAGTTGCGAAATGAGAACAGTTGTGGCACAAAGAACACATTGTTAATTGCAAAGTTGCACAGTTATTGCCTGGAGCGCCAGGTTAAAGGAAACTGAACTGTGGGGTTAGCTGGCACTGTCTGTATACACAGCCCAGTGTAAGGCCCCAATCCTGAGAAACTTGCTGGGTTCCTGCCCTTTGATTCAGAGAAAGCAGCTTTCCAGCTGGGGCAGACTCCCTCCCCCACATAAAATAAAGAAAGTCAATAGCACATAAAAATTCTTTGTACTTTTCTTAGTGCCTTTCATCTCCTGAGCTCAAAGGACGATGAGGGTATTAACTCAGGGCTACACCCCTTAGTGGTAGGAGGAGAGTTTGTTCGTCCCTCTGTTTTATGGATGGAGACCTGAGATATCCAGAGGTTAAGCAATTTGACCAGGGTCACACAGTTGGCCAGGGGTGGAACTGGGAAGAGAAATCAGGCTTTTAAATTCCCAGTCTAGTGCCCCCTGCAGGTGCTATGGAGTGATGCAATTGCTAAAAAAAAATGCAGGAGGATCATAGAAATGGAATCACACACAAAAAAAGCAGGAAAAGAAATCTGAAAATCATTTTGGTGATGACTTCATTTCCCAGATGTGGAGATGAGGATGAGGAAGTTGGTATGATTTTTCCCAGATCAAATATGTAGTTAATTACAGAGTGGAGTCTGGAATGTTGGTTCATGACTTCCATTTCAAAATGCTTTTTACTTCACTGCAGGGGTCTCTGCCAACATTCCCTCTCTGGGGCTATAGTAGCTTCACAAACCTTGAGTCCCTATCATTTTAATCGGTGTTTAAGAACTGTTTAAAATTCGATAGTCTCATATTAGCTTTCCTCTTCTCTGACTTTGTATTCATTTTTTAGTTCAAGACTCAAAATATCCAGGAAATTCCACCCGCTCACCTCTGCATTGCTCTAGCCTCTCTCATCTGAATCCCACATTTGGCCCTGGAATTAGAGATCATTTCTACTATATGTCTTTCCTGGTGCTCCTCTTTGCTATACAGCCCAACAGGCTATGTCTCCACACCCCCTTGTGCCCAGCTAACTCTAGCATAGCACATGAAATGCTTGACTATAACTTGTGATGTTCTGTCTCTCTTTTCCACCAGACTTTTTTTTTTTTTATAATTTTATTGAATCATAATTCTGTACATTGGTGCAATCATAGGGCACGATTCATATACATTCAGAAATGTTTTGATCGTACTGTTACAGATAGCCTTCATGGCATTTTCTTGATCACTATAT
>CAUYON010172452.1:0-29484 GCA_963573935.1 Arctocebus calabarensis
CAGTTTTATACAGTTTAATGCCTGGTGGGAGAGTGCCAGGCACCCTAGTAGGGGAAGGAGGTCTGGGTTTTAGAGGGTCTCTCCTGTGGGGTAGAGTGGGAGGACATCTGAACTCTGCTCACTTGTTTGTATGGAGGTATGGAGTATACTACGAGCTGCTTTCATGGGGGAGGGGACTCTCGTCCACTTGGTGATGTGCTCTGTACCTTTTTGTTTGTGTCCTTGGGGTCACAAGTCGCCCCAGCAGGGTTGATGTGCGTTTGTTGACCTTCTCTTTTGGCTCAGATCCAAACCATCGGCTTTCTTGCTAAGTTTCTGTCCTTTAACTGTCCTTCTGGATGGGAGCCTCTGTGGAAAGCTGGCTGCAGACTGCCATCTTGGCTCCTCCTGACTGTATATATTTTGGTCTTTGTCAGTTGCTGGCATCAAGCTTCTAAAAACCTTTGTAATTTCCTAAGTAATAGTGGTGCCAGGATCACCTTTTTCTCTAATTTTGGTTTTGGATTCCAGTTCTTGACATAGAATTCCTAATTCCTTGAAGTTTCCTGTGTTATAGGAACATCTTTTATTACAAGGAGATGACTCTTAGGGGTGGCCCCTGGATGAGGACTGCTCACCAAAAAGACCAACTCATGCTTAGAAGCTTAGAACTTTCAGCCATAGGTCCACCCTCTAGATAGAGGAGAAGATCTGGAGATGGAGTTAGCAATTGATCATGACTGGTAAAAAAAAAAAAAAAAAAAAAAAATCCATAAAAATCCATGAACTACCAGGTTTGGGTTCAGGGAGCTTCCAGTTGTGTGAATACATCCATGTGCAGGGAAGGTGGTACACCCAACTTTATGAGAACATTAACCTCTACCCCTAAGAACCTCTGAATTTTGCCCTGTGTGTCTCTTCATCTTACTGTTGATTTTATTCTTTAAAATACCATTTGCCATAAATTTATAATATCAAGTAAACTCTTTTTCTATGTTCTATGAACTGTTCTAGGAAAACAAACCTGAAAGAGGGCCCATGGGAATATCTGTTTTGTAGCCAAGTTGTTCTGGAACCTTCTCCTGTACTTGTGATTGGCATCTCAGTCAGGGGAAGTTTTCTGGGACTGAGTTCATAATCTGTGGGGTTTATACAAACCACAGTTACTGATAGGATTGAATTGAATTGAGGGACACTGATTGGTGTAAGGAAACTGCTTATTGGAAGAAAACTATACACACATACATATATACTTTGAGGAAAAGAAGTGTTGGGTGTAAGAATATAGTAGGAGAAAAAAAATTATATACAACTGTCAATTGGTGACAAGCCATCTAAATGGCAAGTTGAGTATTTTGAAGAAGAAATGAAATACTTTTGATGTCTTACTTTATAAACCTAGAGTTATACATTGAAAACAATGTCCTTTTTCTTAAAAAAAAAGGAATAAAGTATAAATATAGAGAAATATTTGGTAGTATGTAGAAGAAGAATCTTAAGCTTTCTGTTACTGTGCTTGATTTTGTTACTCTTATTCCCTTTATTGAAATTCAGTAAATGTTCATGTTTGAAGATATCAACTTTTCACACATTTTCCAAACAGTTTTTGAATTATATACTTTTCACCATAAGGGAAAAACAAAACAAAACGAAACAATCCTCACTGTATTCACTGTATTCTGCTTGCTCTTCCATGTGCTAACATCAGATGTGAAAAAAATTTCTGTGTTTATCCTTTTGGAGAAATTATAATTAATGGGTAAATTGTTTATATCTTACACTGATAGAACCAGAAAATTAGAGGCTGGAATCAATTTAACAAGAAGAAAATTTAAAGCAAGAGAAGAAAAGATGATCTACTTACAATGCCAGATAGAGTCAGAGAAAGGGCTAAAACTCAGGTCGTCAGATTTCCATTTTACTGAGAATTCCACAGCCATGGCATTGAACTTCACAGACACAAACACAAGGAGGAAAGAACAGGAAAGAGAATTAGTGTGAAAGTCAGGGATATGGTCAATGGTGTTATTTAAATTGATTCATAAAACTTTCCTACTTGTTGTAGCTGTTTTAGTAACTGCATTTCAGATTCAGAGGGCCAAATACTTGAACAGTGGATGACACTATTTGCTTTGCACAGCTTAAGGGATAGTCTGGAAGAAATAGAAATACAAAACTAATTGGTAGAAAACTATCACAACTGACATTTTAAAAAAGAAACTCAGACCCAAATTCACTTCTAAATACTCCAGGTTAGTTTGAATGAGATTATTTTAGTTCAAAGTCAAACAAACCTCTTTATTCAGAGAACATTGCTTATTTTCTATAATTAGTTATCATTTCTTATCTTTGCTGAAGTGTAACTTCAGAACAGATTATATCAAAAAAGTGGGCCATTGCAATTATTAGTGCTTTCATTCCATGGTAGACTTCAATTTGCTCATTTCTTATCAACAACCACAAAATAGATATTTTAAAATACCTATTTTAGAAGTTCATTTAATTTTTCAGATAAATATAGTCCATCATTAATAAACCATTCTGATTTTATTCATTAACATTTAATTGAATGTTTGCTCTTAAATTATGGCTGTATTGCATGATGATCACAGCCTGGGATAAAACATGAAGCTTTAGATTTCTCATTTGATTTTGTTCATCTTTTATTTAGCAGTAGATACTCCTGAAAATTTAAATGTTGTGAATAGGGATAGCAAGGAATGACTAGGTAAAAATTGAATTGAAGTGAAAATATAGGAGTTCTATTATCTTTTCAAATTTCATCATGAGCTATTTTTGACAAAGAGTTGACTTAAAATCTGTACAATGCCACCCTGTCTTGAAAAATATGCATCTAAATTTATACAAAAATAATTTCTTTAGAAAATATCATAGCCTTGAATAAGTTCAGAAAATAAACCCCGTAGTGTTAAATATAAGTCATTTTAATAGTAAGTATTTCTGCACTAAATAATTTGAGTGAAGAACTGGATTGCTTTAGACATAGAATATGAGATATTTATGCAAATGTTTAAAAAACTGTTAAAACTTACTGTCCCTTTAAGCTTGTGGTGGCTTCCCTCTCAATGTTTATGAACAATTCTTATTATCTGGTTGGTTACTGTGTGATTCATGTAGTCTCACCATCTTGAGACCAAGCCAAAGATCTACGTTTGGAAGAGGCAGGTCTTCACCCAAAATATGCTGTTGCAATTATCTTGATGATTAAATGTAACATGGTACTCTGATGGCATTCTGGAAGATAAAAAGCAGTAGATACTCCTGAAAATTTAAAAAGGCAAAAACATTAGGCAAAAACAAAAAACAAAAAAATGACATGTAGACTTAAGAAATTACTTGTAAAAGACTTTAAATACAAGAAAATTTGGATTTGGTGTAAATGGGAATTCTTTGTAAAATCTTCACAACTGTTATATAAACTTACAACTATTCTAAAACAAAAATGTTATAAAGTATACCATAAAAAAGTCCTGACAATCTTTTCACCCAGATTAATTAAATTAATTTTAAAGCCTTATTTGTTGAATAAATTGAACTCTCCCCATTTACACACACACACATACATTCACTTTTGTTTAATGGGTACATTATTTATTGTTCTGATGATGAGGGGTCTGTTTTTTGCTAATATGACATTTTTATTTTTATAACTGTACATTTTACTATCTCATAGTTCTCAGCATACTATTACACTCAGATTTTTGTCACTCAAACCAAAGAGAACCAAACCAATTTGTTTGTAATTATCATGTCTCCTAAAACAGGTACCCTAGAAATCATTGCAACGACTTTAAATATAGTATTTTATTGTTAAAGCATTCCTAGATGTCACAGCTAACAAGATACCTTCACCATCAATACATGCCAAAAAACAATTGCTTTTATTTGGGGGGAAGGAACAAAATCTGCTGAACTCTCGTAGGTGTGCACACATTGGAATCATCTAGGAATGGGACTATCGGAAAGATTTCTAGTTGCTTCTTCCTCCACTTTCTCATCACCACCTTTGTCTTTTTTCCAGGTAATGTACTGATACACTCTGTATTTTTCTTCCATTTTGTGTCATTTATTTATAAGCTACAAGGTATGTGTATGTGTGTGTATGTGTAAATATGTTAATCTTTTTCCTAGGAGTTTCATTACTATTAAAATGCAATTTTTATTTGAGGATACATTTTATTTATATTTTTTGGCACATAAATCAATAGCTTTTTGTACGTTTATTTTGTCACTGCTCACATTGCTGAATATACTTAATAAATTTTATGTATTTTTCCTTAGATCAGTGGTTCTCAACCTTCCTAATGCTGCAGTCCTTTAATACAGTTCCTGTGGGTCATGACCCACAGGTTGAGAACCACTGCTGTAGATTTTCAATTTGATAGTGTATTCCACAAATTATATCACTTTATAATATTTAAATTTTTATTTTAAAAAGAAATACTACTGAGATGTCTAGAACTATCCTGAATTTGTTAAATAATGATTGTATTGTGGATATCTTCTTTTCCCTCATATCAATGCAATGCCTTTAGTTGATTTCATTTTCTTTTAATTATTGTTTGGGGTTAACTTGAGGGAACAAAGAATTAGGTTACAATGTTTTCATTTGTTAGGTAGAGTACATCTTATCTTTGTGTCCCGCCCCCCAGAGGTGAATGAGGTAATAGATATTGCAGCCAGATCATCTTTACATCCAAGTTGATTTCAGTGTTAAACAAAATATTGTTGTTTGTTACAAAATATAAATCATCTTAGCTTTTCACCCATTTGTATTTTTATAGGATTCATAGAAAAGCAAGCATCCTATTCAATACCTACAATGTTCATATCTTTCTACCATCATTCCCATTCCAGCTAATCATAATTTTATCACCAACTCAGGATATTGCTATATTTTTTAACTAACTGAATTACTGAAGAAAAAGAATAAACAAAATCTAATTGATTAATTTGAGTTACTCATGGAAAAGATTCATATCAACTTGGTTTGCATCCTAAGTGTTTTAAGTAGGTTACATCATCTCGGGCATTAATAAGTCTTACTTTTCATAACTTTTGTCTAAAAACTCCTTGCAATGTTTTCTTAGGCGTCCAAAATGAACTCAGAGGAAAGTTAGCTGTGTACCATCACAACTGAAATAAAACATTTGTCCATGGGAAAGGAATCTACAGAGAAAAAAAAAAAACCCAAATAGTATTTCTTTTTAATTTTCTTAATGATTAATCTTACTAAATATAAATTAATATAATCCACTCTGTCCTCTACTTAATATCACTGATTCCTTTTTCCTTCTTGATATGTTGTCTACTAACCAGCTACTGTGTGCTTATAAGTAGGTAGAGGACCAAACACAGAAGGTCTTATACCATGGAATCCTTGCCTGAACTTAAGGAAAATGTGTGTTAGGTATAATAGACCTATGTGGGGTGTCATTAAGTAATACAGAACAGATAAAACTTGCACATACATGCTGTTCCGTTGTGAAAATATTGGACCACTGACATTTCATGAAGCCTTTCTCCCTGAGTTTGAAGTCCTTTGTTTAGTGAAATTGACTTAGAACAGTTTGCTCATTGATCCTAAAACTTTGTATCTGTTGACAGTGTAGTACAGCTCCGATATAAATTAATTGCAGTGTTTTAAAGTGCTACTGAAAGCGACATGCCCTCCATCTTTCTTCTTGACCTTTGTGCAATAATAAAATATCCTGTCTCCCTGGCACTTTTGTTTTCACAGTTTTCACTTCTTTTAGCTCCTTAGGGCATTTTTCCAGATCACCTCACGATTCCAAATAGAATCGTATGATTTAGGCATAATAGCTCCTGACAGCAGTAGAGAAACAATCTTTCTTAGAGAATTGATGGATTTTTCAGAATGCTATCTGGGATGCCACCTCTGCCCACATCACTGATTCATGAGTTCATCTTTGGCAAGACAGTCTCACAATTACTTTTCCTGAGAGAATTGATAAGTTCTTGGGGGAGAAGAGGGTCAGCCTGTCAGTGGGTGAATATCATATACATAAAGGACAAATACTATAAAGATATAAAAAGTCATCAAGTATTTTACAAAATGAGGTTCTTGCTGCTTGGATTCCACTGGGCAACAATTTTTACACTGATTACCTAAAGTCCCTTCATCTATCTCTCAGTATTTCCCTGTCTGTAGCTTATCACTTTTCCTCTAAAGGGGATTTAACATTCTGTCAATTTCCCTCTGGTTTGGGGCCATGTTTTGTCCAGATAGTATCTTAAAATAAACAACAAAAATATCTGAACAAGAAAACCAATGTCAAACAGTCTTTGTCTCTGCAGAACTTCCTAAGGTTTGTAAACCCTTCCAGCAACAGATAACATTCCAGCAGAGTCATATCTCCATGTTTCTGTCTCATACTTATCGAAGTTTTCTTTAAGCTCTTTTAAAAAATAACTTCTCTTTTGTTTACAACTTGTGTCACAGGTAGCAAAAAATGTCTTTCTGATATTTTTATTTCTACTCCATATTTGATTCTTGAGACATCTCAATTATGATCTCACTAATTCAACTTAAAATGGATTAAAGATTTAAAAGTATGACCTGAAACCATAAAACTCCTGGAAGAAAACAAACAGGAACAGCTCCTTGACATTGGCTTTGGCAATGATATTTTGCATATCATACCAAAAGCTCTGACAACAATAGCAAAATTAAACAAGTCTTACTACTATGTTAAACTGAGAAGCTTCTGCATGGCATAGTAAACAATTAACAAAATGAACAGCCAACTGCCTGTAGATTGAGAGTAAATATTTGCAAACCATTTACAGATAAAGGGTTAAAATGTAAAGTATATAAGAAACTCATGCAACTGAATAGCAAATGAAAAAATAAATACAAACAGGCAAAGGACATGAATAGATGTTTTTACAAAGAAGGTATAAAAACTGGCCAAGAGATATATGAAAGCATATTCATATAACATCACTAATAGTCAGGAAAATGTAAATAAAACCACACTGAAATTTCACTGCCCATCTGACATTTTTTTTTTAAGAGATAGAGTCACTTTGTCGCCCTCAGTAGAGTGCTGTGGCATCGCATCTCACAGCAACCTCCAACTCCTGGGCTTAGGTGATTCTCTTGTCTCAGCCTCCCAAGTAGCTGGGACTGCAGACACCTGCCACAATGCCCCGATAGTTTTGTTCTTGAGGCAGTTAAGCCAGGACTGGGTTTGAACCTGCCACCCTCAGTATATGGGGCCAGTGCCCTACTCACTGAGCCATGGGCACAACCAACATACCTGACATCTTTATCAAAAAGACAGATAACAAATATTGGTAAAAGAATAGAGAATAGATTATCCATTTTCATTGTTTGTTGGAATGAAAGTTGGTACAATTTTCATGAAAAATATTATGGAAGGTTCTCAAACAATTAAAAACAGTGACCAGCAGTCCCCCTTCAGGGTATCTACCCAAAGGAAAGTGAATCAGCACCTCAGACAGTTTCTGCCCCCATGCGCATTGCAGCGTTCTTCACTATAACTGAGGCATGGAACAACTTAAATGTTCATAGATGGTAAGTGGGTGATGTGGGTGATGAAAATCTGCTATAGCCCTTCTTCCAGCCATCCAAGATGTCAAAATGAAAGAAGTTCAAGAAAAAGAAGGTGGCCCTGACCTCTGCTGTTGTGAAGAAGGAGAAGGCCAGGACGGTGGTAAATCCTCTGTTTAAGAAAAGACCTGAGAATTGTGGCCTTGAGCCAAACATCCAGCGCATAACAGACCTCAGGCACTTTGTCAACTGGAACTGCTACATCCCATTGCTTGGGTAAAGGGCTGTCCTCTACATGCGGCTCCTGCAGTTCACCTTGTCACTCAGGCTTCCCATTGCCAAACATGTGTGTGACTGCTTAAACTGGCAGAGGCCAAGTGTCAAAAGTAGCAGAGACTGCTGGTCTCAGCTTAAAAGAACGATGTTGACAAAGACCTTGTTCCCACTAAGAGAACATCTGTCATTGCAGCAGCAGTTAGTATTGTCCCCACCTGGGTGGAGAACAAGAAGCCTCAGCTGGTGGTGATGGTAAATGACATGGGTCCTGTCAAACTGGACATCTCCCTGTCTGCTCTGTGTCTTCTGGTGGGTGTTCCCATTGCATTATTGCTATTGGAATCTCTCTGCAGGGCCCTTGGTCTTGGATATGCCATGAATGAATTCATGGACCACCATGAGTAACAGGATAGATTTTATTAGAGATAAGAGAAAGGAAAGACGAACACCTTCGGCACAGTGGAGCAGGGCTCCTGAGCAGGTAGCTTGTTTCAGCTGTCTGTCTGGTGGTTTATATGTAGCTTTTCCTACCCTGCAGGCAGGGGGTTTGGGGAGATAGAATGTGTGTCTAAAATGCCATAACCATTTGGTGCCTGGGGCCTGTGGGCAGTTGATTTTAAAAATGCCTTTTTGTAGGAATAATGTTATATTTTGAGCATTCCTCCTCTCTCTGGGAGTTGGGGTGTCGATGGAACATTTGATCAGTCTGGGTTATGAGCCTGTTTGGGCCCAGAAACTTGAGTCTGTGTTCAGCCCTAGGTGAAGGGAACCTACATCATTATCAAGGGGAAGGCCGGAAGGGTCAGAAAACATTTTCTCTTATCCTCTGAGTGTTGGATAATTGGGTCTATGAAATAGACGGAGAGCACACAGATGAAAAGGAAAAAAGGTACAAAAAATGTATGTGCAAAGGGTCATCACAGGAAAGAAAAGCGAACACAAAATCCCAATGAGATCTAGTCGCTTCCACACACTTTATATAGAGAAGAGCAGTAGAGAGAGGTAGGCAAGTTAGAGGAGGGTCAATGATTTGGAAGAAAGATAAATGGCCTCTCAGAAAAAATACAGCTAGACAGGCTGTGACAAAGTCTGTCTGCAGATGAGGTCAACCCCCAGTGTCCTCTCCAATGATCTGAATTAATCTTCCCTGGTGGATAAGACTCCTAAGGACGGATTCACAACAATTGATTTTGCTACAGAGAATCTGTCTTAGGTAAATAAGGAAAGAGTTCAGAGAAAGATTCCTGCCCGTACTTTCTGTTTTCCAAGTCCCTCACTTTAAGTAATTAGCACACCAAAGTAGCATACTTCAAGGGGGCATTTTCTAAATTCCTTTAATAAAATGAGAATATATTAACTGGTCAAAGAAGCAATTATTACAAAGGTATGAGTGATACCACTTCATGGTATCACTCTTCAAGGACTTTGCACCCCAAAGCGTGATCTAAGGACCGTGAAGGAGCTTCTTAGAAATGCAGGCTCTGGGGTCCCACTCTGGACACCCTACATGCAAATACACATTTTGTCAAAATTTCTGGTGATTTGAATCGTGTAAAAGTTTGAGAAACATTGTTTCAGAAATCATGTTGGACTTAGGCATTTTTCTTTTCTGCAATCCTTAAAACAATACTTCAATGCAAATAATACCCTTGTGGTCCCCCAGTTTGATGAAAATATTTCAAATGGTGTATAAAACCAGCATATTGTACCCCATGATTGCATTAATGTACATAGCTATGATTTAATTAAAAAAAAAAAAAGAAAGAAAAAGTAATACCATTGTGAGGATAAAAAAAATCTGGCTTTCAGAAAATTTCAGTAAATTTCTCAAGGTCTTATAGGTAGTAAATTAGGATGGAATGTGGGAAAGAATTCTTCAGAATTATGTGAACTGAAGTATTCCTGATTCTAAGACCTGTGCAAAGAACCCATTCTTCGTTTTGTTAAAATACAGTAAACTCTGTTAAACCTGACATAAGTGCTCTCAGCATGTATGGATATTTTCAAAATATTACTCTGGAGTTTATATAATATACCTGGAAATATTGAGAAGCTTTCTACTTTCTCAATGGTTTAAAACTTTGGAAAGAGAGAAATATAACAGAGCTAATGGCAATAGAACTAAAAATATTTTAGAGGATTTAGAATGTGCATGCTATTCACACCTCATCTTAGATATATGAGCATGATTTCATGCTTGCAATTATTTGCTACTTAGAACACCATTACAGACAGCTGTTTTTCTAAAATACCCCAGTAAGGTCTAAAGTAGAATAAATAAATATTTTAATAACCACATTAAATAAGCACATAGGTAAAGGTATGTAAATGTTAATGTTAAGCAAAATCACCTCCTCATTTCTTTGTAAAGATTATAAAATACTTCAAAACTTTCACCCTATTACTAGATCCTGAGATTTGAAACACTATGGACTTTTAAATATGAAAAAAATAATAACATCCTTCAGAAATTAGATAGGCAAGAAAAATCTGTCTACATGCCTAATATAATAATTATGCTGATTTTTAAGACATGGCAAAAACCTAAATGTATGCTTTGTGGGTACCACTCAGCATAAGAGTTAATTATAAATGCAGGAACTAGACATTACAAATGAATAACCACAGGTGATTTGTGAAAGGATTTTAGTAAAAGAATCACCTAAGAGCTACGGTTTGAATGTGAAAATATTTTAATTTACAAGAGACCTTAGGGTGGTTTATTAAGACAACACAAGAACTCTTAAAAATAAGGGGAGCCTATTTCCCTTAACTACAAGTTATTTCCCATAAAACAGGTCCAATGCTAATCAAAAAAAGTGCTCAGACATGATGAGCTGAATGACATTCAGAACAGATTTAGTGGTTTTCAATTTCTTATAACAAGCAAAGGATGACTCTTTAGTTCTCAACATTTGTCTTTGTTTACAAAATCCAACCCAAAATTTTAATCTTTCTACAAGATATTAATGGAACGGTTTCATCTTAGTATGTCATATGTAAATAACACATTTTCATTTGTGTTCTTTTCTGATGGTAAATGGCAAGATGTTTTTATCTTTGATGGAAAAAATTGTTATCAGTGACTTCTATTCCAAAGTCATTTATAAGAATGGATTGAAGCAGATGATCAAAGAATCCCTTGAACTTGCTTTCTATGATTTCTGTGAGAGGCATCCTTGTGTAGCATTAATAACATTATCTTGTTTACAAAGTTAATTCGATGTTAAAAGAGCCTGTTGGAATATTTTGGCATAGGCTCTCTAGTTCTTCTCCTTTGTTGGAGTGGTAGCAAGTACAGTGTCCTTGTTAAGGCAAGTGATGGGTCTTCAATATCCACTTAGAAAGCTTCTCAGGTGCTATGGAAAGTGTGGAGAAGGGACAATGGGTATATGCCTCTTGCCTGGGAAAGTCCAAAGGACAGATGATCCAGAGTGAAGTTCAGGTCCATGGACTGTCATGAAACAAGGTGAATGTTTTCTCTGTCCAGAGTGAACCCTCCAAAAGCAGATCAAAGATACATCATTCCGAAGAGACCCTCTTTGAGAGTTCTTCCAGGGGACCCCAGCTGCAGGAATCTGCATGGAACATGGAATGAATGTAGGGAGAAGGATCAAGCGCGGAGCAAGTGCCGGAGGGTCTTTTGTGAGGGCGTGGAGCAAGTGCCTGGAAGGTCTTTTGTGAGGCTGAAAGCATTCCTTACAACTACTTATAAATCTATTTTAAAGTAGGATTACAATGTTAAAACAGTGGGAAAGTCCTCCCCTTAGATCCTTCAGAAGTCCAATTTTGGTTACATCATATATTAACAATAAGAGAATTCTAAGACAATAATTGTTTAAAACAAAATAGAAGAACATCTGGTTAAAATCACTAGATTTCAAAGGCAATTAATGGGTCTTTGTTGACTTGCAAAGGGGTTGGTGAGTTTCCTAGAACAACCACCACTGAAACAATTTATCATGTACTCTAATTTATCCCCAAAAGAAGGGAGGGAGAATTAAGATTTTTTTCAGATATAGTTTGATTTTAAACAGTTTTTCTTCCATCTAGAAATTGCAAGCTTCATGCTAGGAAGAGTACAGGGAGAGAAGGAAAATGAGAGAGGACAGTGTCCAGGTGCTTGAGCATGAAGTGTGGGTAAAAGAAGCGAGAAATGGAGCTGAGTAGTCTGAATGTGCAATTCCTGAACGAAAGAATTCAGGGATCTTTCACAATCAAAAGCCACCTACACCGCATTAGATGCGTCATTGTTTACATGCCAACACCCTCTTTCATGAGGCAGCAGAGACAGAGACAACCCAGCGAGTGGGAGAGAAGCAATAGAAAGGAGACTGAAGAAGCCAAGGATGAGAATAATTTTTATTTTCTATTGTAAACCCTTTGGTGTAGGCCTTGAAATTCAATACTTCAATTACACACGGAGAGAACAGAGCATAAATAATTGTAACACTCAGCAGACACAAATTATATAATTTTCATGCCTCATGGATATGTGATTAATGGATCGTGCTTTTAAAAGCATTTATTTACTTCTTTTTTCTTAACGGACCCTTACATAGAAGTGTCCCACATGCCATGCAATTTTCTAGGCACTTCAAACATGTTACATAATGATTAACAATTTTTGGTACTGTCAAAATCAAACTCTAAGGGACATTTGCCTGAATAGCTCCTTCGTTTTAAATTTACTGAAAAGACATTAGAATAAAAGATTTTGGTAAACACATAGACATACACACATTTACTCAACTAATATTGCTATTTGCATTTTGTAGAACCACAAAAGTACCTTTGCAAAACCACTTTAGCTGATGCTTCGATTTGGCTAATAGCCAGTTTTGTGAAGACCAAAGAAAGCAGAAGTGTAGAAATTCACTTCTTTAAAGTCTAAGAGTATGCAAATAGCACTTTGTTAAGGCAAAATTATACTGGATGTTCATAAGATTCTTTTTAACACCTTTCTAAAATGCTAATTAAATCTATGCATAGCTGGTGGCTGAAAAAAGTAACAATATCTATACCTTTTGCATCCAGATTATCTTCCTGAAGAAGATCTTGTCTAAAAATATCCAAATTTGCAATCTATTTGTTAGATTGCATATATTGTGGAAATTGCTTAAACCTTTACGTTCAGCACCAAATTCATTTGGAGAAACTGAAGTAAAAAGTTAACTCTTTCTGTACCTATAAATTCCTGTCATTTTTAAGTCTATGGGCTCATTCACTTGAATAATATACTGTTCATTTTCATCTCATGTTATACAAAATAAAAATGTTTGCAAAATTTGATATATGAATAATTTTAGTGAACTTTTTCAAAAATGGCAATGAGTGAATATTTTCTCAATTTATTTTTAACAACTTATTTAAGGTATAATGGACTTACAGTGAACTGTATAAGTATGCACAGTTTAAAATTTGATAGGCTATATATGTGTATGCCTTACATATATATAACATATATAAATATATATCTTTACTTGAAATCATTATTTAGTCAAATTAACATGCATGTCAACTTCTACAGCTTTCCTCCTGTTCTTTTGTTATCCCCTTCGCCCATCTTTTTTACCAAATGTCTTGTCCCCAACCAAACAACATCTACTAATTTTATTTCATGTCACTATTGATTTACTATATTGATTATCTTTTCTATAATTTTATGTAAGGATATTTGTTTAATTTATATTGAAAGTCCCAAGCTTCCATCTACTTTTCATATATAATTGCTCACTTGCCAGCATTCACAAAATTGTATTTCACTTCAACTTTATTCTTGGCTACTTCCTGCACTGAAGAGAGAAAAATCACCTACCCAGGGGGCAATGTGGTGCCCCCCAGAAATTCAAAAATTGGTAGCCAAGATTCCATTTTGTGTATAGACTTCCACTTCAAACAACCTACTAGTTTGAGGTTGTCTTATTTTCTTAGCCAAAACTTCAAGGATGTTGCTCTGATGTGTAACTTGTTGCAGTCTGGGATTGAATTCTTTCAAAGACTCCAAACCCTGGAGCCCATGATTTACCCAGACGGCATGTCAATGCTGGGTACTCCGGCTGCGTTTCTGCCCACAGTGACCTCCCTGCACAATTACAAACAGCTTCCCGCTGTGCTGCCCAGGAAGCACCCTGGGCCTTCATGTGGGGATGGCCTATCTGGTAGGCACCCAGTGTTTGGTGGAAGGTGGTCATCATCACTGAAGAGCTGAGAGTACAACGAGTAACCTATCCACTCTGGAATCAGAACCTGGGTATGCCAAAGCAATACTGGAGGCAGAAGTTTTCATAGATTTGCTGGTAGAAAAAGTAAGTATTTTAATGATCAAATATGAATATGATCCTAGTTAACAATGAAATACTCAGTTATAAAATGAATTTGGCTAGCCAGATGTACTATTTGATTATTATTTCATATAATCTCAATACAAAGATTTCATCTTATTTATTTATTTGTTTGTTTATTTAGGCAGGGTCTCTCTTTGTCTCCCACAGTAGAGTCTATGGAGTCACAGCTCATAGCAATCTCTAACTCTTGGGCTCAAGCAATTCTCTTGCCTTAGACTCCCAAGTAGCTGGAACTACAGGCGCACACCACAAGGCCTGGCTATTTTTAGAGAGGAGACATCTGACTGTAGCTGAAGGTGATTTTGAACTTGTGAGCTCAGGCTATTCGCCCACTTTTGCCTCCCCAAATGCTGGGATTGCAGGCGTGAGATACTGGGTCTGGCCCAGATTTAACCATAAGTAAGTATAAAAGTAGTTATTCTGACTTGCTAATGTAACTCTTGGGAATATCTTTATCTTAGCAACATTACAATGCTCTATATAATGTTATTTAACCTGCATGTTTGCATAAATAATACCAAAATACATGTATTTTAACCTAATCTATTATCAATATACACTCTAACCATTCTAATCTATTCTAACCAATCAGTTACCTAATATACATAAAGAATAGGAACACAATAAACATTGGAAATTAGCAAGAAATATTTTGTTTTACATAGCTTTTAAATTTTGCATAACTAGAGCTGCAAATTTGAGATGAAACGTTATGATATTTTGAACTGGTTAATTAAGAGAATTATTTTGCCATTGATTATTTTCACATTACCTTTAACAAACTTCAAATTTCTAAAATTGTATCTTTATTTTACATTGCCTATGGAAAATCAAAAAGCTATTTCCTGATTACAGAACATTCAAAATAATGTCTTTCTTTCAAAAACTATCATCTTTCTTGAAGAATATTTTCCAGATAACCTCTGGAATTTCAATTATAATTTAAAAAAAAAGGAAAAATAACATGTGAAAATAATTAACGTGTACTTCATTTTACTGAGAGTTGATCTATCTCATCTTGCCCAAACTCTAGAATTCTAGAGTAGAAGAGTCTATAATGTTTATTTGGTTCAATCTGTTCACTTAATAGATGAATAACCAGAAGTCCAGAGAAAGTAAGTAACCAGAGGAAGTTCACTCAGCACTTGGGTACAAGAATGAAGGTTTGAAAAAAACTCTGTGTCCTGGGTATGAAATCCTGGCTTAATTCATAATGAAAGTAATATAATCTCTAAAGCAATTGGTACTGAAAAATGATCAAGCATCCATTCCTTTTCTTATGAAGTTATATATAGCAAATATATATGTTTACCCACTCTCAGAATTCTCCTTAATAACAAAGCTCACAAACTCCAACTGGTCATGTGGTAACACAGGAGACAGAATGCATTTCTGAACCCTTCTTGTAGTACGGGGATGCTTGTAACTTCTGGCCAGTGAGAAACAACAATTTTTCAGGTGTGAATTCTGAAGAGCATCCTATAAGGGAGATTCACACAGGCTTTCTCTATATTTTGCCTTCTGCTTGGTAAAATTTGGGCCAGATAGCTAAAACTGGAGCATCTTAGATTGTATAGTAAAGCTGTATTCTGAGGATGAAAGACCAACTGTATGGGAAATGCCTGGATAGCACACAGCTTTGTGGAGCCACCATGGACTTTGATAATTACCTAGCTCAGATCTAAATGACCCTATTTGAAATCACTCAAAGATCAAATACTCATGGTGAAATTAATGTCTTTTGATTCTATAACCCTGTAATTAAACTTCATAGCGAAGCCTCTTACAATGCTGCTGGGTAGATTTCATCAAAACTTGTTGCTAAGATTTACAACTTTTGTAGCAAGATTGTTGATCTCCTTAGTTATTAGGGTACACAGGTAGGTCCTGGGGCACCCAGACCTATCAAGTTTATTTTCTTCCATTTATCTCAAGATGTCTCAAAGATACAGTATAATTTCTTCTGTGTCCAATTTTCTGAAAACCTTTGTAAAACTTTGTAGTATTCAGAGATTATAAAGTCATCAACCTCTTGAAATCATTTATTTTAATTGCTTCAATTTTTAAGATGAATTTTTGTCTAAGGTAGCTTAAGAAGATGCCCAAGGCTGCACACTTTTTAGAGAAAATTAATTGGAATAAAGTATCTCCTGTATTCTAGTTTCCTGCAATGTAGTTCTCTCCATCAGAAAATAGCATGCATTTTGGCCACAAAGACGTGAAATCATACTAACACATTCCAGGATGAATATTAAGGTTTGAATTATTATATACAAAACATGTACAGGAAAGTGGCTTAATAAAAATAATTTGAAGCCTGGGCTATGCAGATCATGGCAGCGGAAAGAGGTCAGAATTAGTTTGACAAATAACCAATATTAATTTTTATCACTAGCCATGAATTATAGTACATTCATAACATGGAATAATATGCAGCTATTAAAATGAATGATGTAGATCTCTATGTAATTGCCAAAAAATTTTTCCAAGTAGATGATTAAGTGACAAAGATCAAGCTTCAGAAAAAAAATGTATAATGCAGATTCATAATCACTCTCTGAAGTTCTGAAGTACAAGAGCTATGAATTTCTTCATAAGTATTTGGTAACAAAAACTAACTTTGAGCTTATTTGTCAGGGAAGCTTGAGCTGAACTGACATAAGGTGATTTGTAGTCATTATTTATTTTATGTATTTCAAATATAAACATGATTTGTTGAAGACATACCACAGTATTGGATAATGGGTTGTGTATCATTGCATACTGGTACTTCATCAGGTATATTTCAATATGTTGCCTCTCAGAAATGTGAAAAAATTGCCTTCAGAAATATATATGTACATCTTGTATGTTTATATGGATGGAGCTGGAACATAGTCTTCTTACCAAAGTATCTCAAGAATGGAAGGAAAAGTATCCAATGTACTCAGCCCTACTATGAAACTAATTTATAGCTTTCATATGAAGGCTATAACCCAATTATAGCATAAGAATATGGGGAAAGTGGCAAGGGAGGGGGGGAAGATGGTGAAGGGAGGGTAAATGGTGGAGCCACACCTGTGGTGCATCTTAGATGGGTTCAGACAGAACTTACTAAACGCAGAATACAAATGTCTTCCTACAATAACTAAGAAAATGACATGATGCTTATGTCAAACACTTTGATGAAAATGTTTCAGATTGTATATGAAACCAGCACATTGTACCCCTTGATTGCACTAATGTACACAGCTATGATTCAACAATAAAAAAAAATGTCCTCAGAGTTTTAAAAAATATTTATCAGTTGTTAATAGTGAATATTGTCAATGCTTCAGGATTATTAGAAATGTAATTTTGGTAGAGAAGTTTACTCTGCTATCTGCTAAAATAAGATTATATTGTGTAATTGGATAAAAAGTAACACAGGTTGAAAAACAAAGAGTCAAAATGTTTCAAATCATATATTCATTCTTAGAAAACACCAGTATTGGATAATAATAACTTTTATTTCCTTTATCTTTTTCCTATAAGCACTGTATTTTTCATAGCTTTCAGTCATGCGTAAAGGCTATTGGGCGTACCATTGCAAGTTCTAAAACTGAATAGACCTGGTTTGGAATTCTTGCTATGACACTTACTAAATTTATAAAAGAGATAAATTATAAACATAGAGATTTTTATTTTCATCTGGCACAAAGGGATGATGGCTGTGCCTATCTCATAAAATAATTATGAGAATGACATGATTTGATGAGTATAACTCAATTATCCCAATGTTTGCCAGTATCAAAACCCTTGGTAGATATTAATTATAACTGTTTCCATCACACTTTTCTGAAAGTATCTTTTGAAAACCAAAACGCTTTTGTCTGCCATCACCTCTAATAGCTGAGCTAGATCTGTCCCCTGTTACATACCCCTGGGTCTCATCCCCTCAGGATATGTCTGATTGAAAGTTTGGGACACAAGAAAGTGGGGCAAATGAAAGTTAGAATTAAGTCTCAATTAATTTTGTGCTTCTGATTTTTTTTTAAAAGATAACTTTATCTTCTTTGATTTTGAACCCTGATAGGAAACACTGCTTTTTCTTCATTCTACCATACCACTTAATTTCCTTTCATCCCATCTTTCTTCTCTTTGCTTTAATGACACCTGATAGTGAAATTAACCTTTGACTAATGAGATCAATGGTAAGTAATCACATCAGATTTTTATCACTATTTTGTTCCCTTAAAAGAATTCCTGTCAAACCTGGTGCAGTATTTTACCATGCAAGTCTACAAATAATGACTTTGAGTAATAATACACTACCTAAAATTAAGTATATAGTTCATTTTGAAGTTTGTGATCTTGCTCAGTATTTTGTGAGGAGATCAGCTGGAGTCCTGTCTTGCAAAAGGTTATTATACAGGTACATGTTTTGATTCTGGGATAAGTATGAAAACCATTACTGGATATGCTATAAAGCCTAAAGACACACTGATCTTTTAATTGCCGTAAAATTCGTCTTACTATACAATAGAACTCTTACATTACAAAAGGGTTTATAAAGCTAAAAATAAGAGTGACTGAAGATAATTTTAAAGGGAACAATGGGCAGAAATATGGTTTGAGCTTCCAATTCTGCTGTTTTGAATTATCCCCCATGGCTAATTCACTATTGCTATTACTATTCTTTAAAATTGTACTATGCTTAAATTATCAAAAAAGAACAAGGAGATCTTTTGATATTTTATGTTCTAGCCGCATTTTCATGTATGCGAGATTTTGGTCAAGATATGATTACCCATGTGAACTGATTTTTAAATCTAAAAGACACATTTTCATCTTCTTTAAAGATATTTAAAGAATAGCTAAAGAAAAAAGTTCCCAGGGTCGTAAAAAGCCAGTCTCTGAAATCACTGACAAACTTTGCCACTTGCCCCAGCATCACTTTGTAGTTAGAATTTCATCAGATTTATACTTTGCTTAATATTAAAATGTGAGTGTGCACTCCCACCTCACTGTGTGTCCTAAATTATTTGAAATCCTTAATGATGAGTAATAATAAAGTGTAGCAGAAATAATTTGGGAATAGAACTTCAATTTTCAAACCAGCTTTCAGGCCATAGGTAAATCACCTTTGCTTGTTTCATATTTTCTTAATGTTTTCTTTCACTTGAAAATTACAATTAACTATATGTATACTATTTCCTACATTTTTCCAGAATTGCCAAATATGACCACGTATATGAAAATGCTTTACAGCTTTATTTGTTATGCAAGTGTAACAATCAGACCTTCTTTCAATCAGAGGTTCTTCAGAGTATTACTGCTTTATAGCATTTTGTGAAAAATAGAGCGTGTACATGAGCAAATCATGAAACTGTTTTTTGGGACTTGATTATGATTTAGACGTTCATTTACATCATTTCAGTACAAGAGGTAACCAATTATGCTAGACTCAAAATGTATCAGAAAAGAAGGAAATTTCATAAAGGAAGCATTTCTTTTTTTTTATTTTTTATTTTTTTCCCTGAAACTTAGCTCTATATAAGGAGGGGAAAATTTGATATTTCTTTATATGCTGTCTTGAATTCTTTCTATTTCTGTTTTGTGCTCCTTTTTAAATCAGGATTTTATATATCATTTATAACTGAAATTATTTCTAAGACCTGTCTCTGAGAGCTATTAAAAGTGGTCAGGAAAAGACTCCTAGCAAAAGAGTCTATTTGGTGGCCGGTCTCTATAATGACATCTCTTCTCTCCCTCATTTCTCAACCCAATATTATGTGTTTATTTAACATTTGCATTTTTCTTTCTCTTTATAGATGCTAATAAACTAGAGACAATATTGACAGTCCTTGGCATTTTGTTAATTTGTTTCTTTGTTCATTTTATTTCAAGATTTTAAGGGGATACAAATGTTTTGTTACATGAATACCTTGGATAATGCTTTAGCTTCTTTTAGTGGGCCCATCACCAAAATTTGGTGTTCATTGTACAACAACAACAAAAAAATAGCCAGGCATTGTGCAGGTGCCTGTAGTCCCAGCTACTCAGAGGCTGAGGCAAGAGAATCGCCTAAGCCCAGGAGTTGTAGGTTGCTCTGAGCCATGTGGGCAATAAAGTGAAGCTCTGTCTCTACAAAAAAGAAGAATTTGGAGGAGGAGAAGGAGGAAGAGGAGGAGGAGGAGGAGGAGGAGGAGAAGTCAGCTACTATGTTATCTTGTTCATTAGTAACTGAGCCAACGAGTGGAGGACAACTTAAAACAGAAATATTAACATGAGATATTAAATCACCTTTGGGCTAGTTTAAAGGGTAAGGGTATGAAATCAAACTTGCCATGGACAATATGGACTTTGTTTCCTTCTATTCACCACTAGATCATTCTGGAATATTCCCTGTCTGTTTACTTGCAGATAAGATCATCTTGATAAACTGTAATCCTTTAAATCTTAAAACAATGTGACTTCAGTAGAATTTATATGATCATATCATTGGCCTTATCTATTGCTATAGGACTTTGAGGAAGGTATGTATAGCATATGTTCATTTATAATAACAAAATAATGAGATAATAATAGTAATAAGATAATAATGAATAAACCTTATAGAGATTGTTCTAAGCTCTAGTGCATTTTGTCACAAGATACAAAATAGGCATAGAAGAAAGAGATTTGGAACAAGAACTCCACATGAAAAAAAATCCAATCCATGGGAGTTTTCATTGCACGTGACTAAGAAGAGGTGTGTATTAATGGCTGCATGGGCTTGATAGTGATATGTATTAAAAAGAAGATTCAGTGTGTTTTATTTTTAAACTAAGTGAGAATATTTTTTCTTATATAAAACTTTGTCAAGAAAAGAATATTTTAAAACTATATTAATGCACTGCTTACTTCGTTTTTATCCATAATAATTCTGGAAGTTTTATGTAAATATAGACTTATGTAGAGAGGTTGATAGAGCAATATAGATACAGATATCTTCGAGTCACATACTTGACCACTGTTTTAAAGAAGTAGGTGGCTACTTAATGTGTACCATATGTTTACATGACATCAGGGAAACTATAGAATGATTGGAGATGATTCAGGTCCATTTCAAGAACTAACAAAATATGATCAGATTATGAAAAGCTTACTATTAAACAATCACCTGTAAACTTTGTACATATTAACTCATTATGCAAGGTAGGTTATATAAAATAGACCAATTGCATTTCGGGGGCCCTAGTGTTGCTATAATTGTTTGCAGGCATAGTCGTAGCCAAGGTAACATAGGGAGCTTATTGTTTCTGTCAAAGAAAAATTGCGCTGAATTAGAGTTAAACAGGTCAACTTTATTCAAGGATATTTCAAGAGCGGAGAAAACTGGTACTGGAGTCCATTGAAACAGACTTATATGTTATTAAGCACTGAGTGAGTGTTAGGGGAGCTTGTCAGCGGGATGAGGCCATCGGTTTCTGCCACTGGCTCTCATTGAAGTTAGGTTCTTAACCTCTCACAGAGACTTGGAACAGAGACATAACCTTCTTAATTATTTCAAAGGAATGGTTTCCAGGTTCTTGAGAACATTTCTGAATAGTAAAGCTGGCAAGAGACTGGAAGTCAATTTGCATTTGAAATGAGCAGGGAAAGTATATACTACAGCAAATTTTCTAAAGTAAATCTGTCAGAAAAGAAAGTTCAGGGGCTTAAAGTCAGGAAGATCTTGTCTCAAGTTTGGTGAAGCCAAGGGGAATGTTTAGGCTCCCTTGATCACTTTCTTTTGGATAGTGTTGAATTTGCCATTCCTCGACTTTGGGAGGGGCTTCAGTATTCATTGAGGTTAACTTGACTCTTCTTTAAAGACTGCATTATTCAATGTGAATAACAGCACATCGCCTCCAGCCATTTTATTAATAACTTTATCTTCATTTCGTGCTGAGGATACACAGAATAAGGAATGTCTTTGATCCATTTTCATACTTATATGTGTCATACTGTTGATTGATGAAAAGAATTCATTAAAAAAAATCCCAGGTGTAAAAGTTCATATACTAATTTTTCTCATCCCACTCTCGTGTGATTTCCATTAGAAATAGGAGTAAGAATACATCATTAGAGATATTGTCACCAAAATATTCTCTTAATACTCGGAGTTATTTGGGAAAAGAAATAATAACAATGATTTGAAAGTCATTTAATGAATGATGAGAAAAAAATTGATGACACCGTGAGTTAAAATTTCATATGAGGATTTACCTAAAGCAAGTCATTAACCCATAAAGTAATTATGCAGCTTTGAATTTCCAATGCATAAAAAAAGAAATTGCTTTAATTTTTCCAGGTAATGCAAATGGCAAACATACACATGTATCATATTTTTTAATGAGAATTAAAATAAATCTTTTACGTTTTGTTAAAAAATACTTAAATTTTAGCTATAACAAGGAAATGTGAAGAATCTTCCAAGAGACAGGGCATAAAGTTTTACATTCATTCTGTTTGGTATCAATTCAGGAAGGAGAAATATGCATGTTGAAGCTAAAGTTAGGTTGATTTTCTTTTTTAAAAAAATACAAACCTCACAAACAAAGGAAGTGTAAGATTTTCTAATTTATTTTCCACAATTACTTTTCCAGCACTCTAGGTACTGGCAAGACACAGGAAGATATTTCATTCACCAAAAACCCAGTGATATCCACGTAATGCTGCAGCCCACCAAGGCTGTTTGGTATGTTCTTTAGCTGACTTGAGATAGCTGGCCTTCTGACTCTTCGAGGATTTCCCAAGGGTAGAAGCGATGGTATACATGCCAGACATATGAAATCTAATTAAAAAGAAAAAAACTTATTTTTAACTTGCCCAAGATACTGTGGTTAATAAAAAAAAAATCTATATCTAAGAACAAGAACAGATAAAACAAGAAAAAGGCTAGATTTCAAAAACTAGTACAAGAAGTAATAAAGGGAATGAAATTTCTAATAAATAGAGTTGTTCAAGCTGAACTTGTATGACTCTTTGTTGAAATCATTTAAACAATGGATGGAAATAGAAGAGAGAGGTGGCAATAATAGCTAACATTTTGAAGTAGTTTATATGTGCCAAACCTCTGTTCAAAGTGCTTTGTAAATTCCGTATAATCTTTGCAACATTCTAATGATGTTGGAAGACTATACTAGTATCCACTATGTGCCAGGCATTGTACTAATTGTTTTACATGTTATGCTCTGCATAATTCTCATAGTATCACTCATTTCAATTGGATTATTAGTCTCATTTTTAAAATGAGAAAAATAGAGGCATAAAAAAAATCTGCAATTTACTCATCCACTTATACCAAGGAAGATTGGAGCCAGGATTGTCTCTAGAGAATGTAATCCCTGTATAAGGTCTTTATCAACTATAATGCCGATAGACTGAATTCTTTATTAAATTCCTTTATTCTTTGAAATTTATTTAAACATATTTGTTGAGTAATCTACCAAGTGGCATGTAATCTGTCTTCTAGAGAAGTCAAAAGCACATTTAATACAACAGACTTAAAGTATTCCATCTTTAACAAAATGTTTCTAAACTTCGTTTTACCAAATATTTTCAGTTTTTATTTCTCAAAGGATACCTCTTTGTTTTCAATGCCTAATAATATAATATGAAAATAGGATATAGAGAAGAAGGTACATGTGTAACAGAAAAGATAAGACTAAATTACAACACCTATAACCCAAGGCCAGAGGCAGTCGTGCTAAGGACCCTGTGTCTGTTTCGGAGTGCCCCCACAATAATTTTAAACTCTCTCTGGTACCTGGGTCTAACTGGAGTTGTCAGTGTTGTTGGGACAGGGATGGGTCTTCATGGACCTTGGCCTCTGTCTTTTACCCTCAAGTTGCTGTTTAACCCTTTACATCCCTTGCCACAAGTCACATTCACCAGATGTATGGAGAAACTCCAGGACCTGTGCTTATGGCGGTCATCCCAGGGCCCCGTGGATGAACCAGGATCCAAAAGGTGGGCCTGGTGAGCCAAGGCAGGACTGCATTCATGAAATAAAGTGAGACTTGAGACTCCAGGAAGATGTGAACATGCTCATATCAGCTGTGGCATGAGAGATGGACTCCGCTGTCCCGATCTGACCTTTAGAATTGAGATGCATTCATGGGCTGGTATGTCAGCTCTCACCTGTTTGTTCTCCAGCTATAATATCCTCTCTAGTTTATTGCACCCAAAGTGGTGACAATTGTCCTTCAAGAGTGCTCCTTATTCCAAGGCGTTTTCAGATCTATGTGTTGTTTCATGCCTGACAAATGAGGTGAAGACATGTTCTCAACCTTCCTAATGCTGTGGCCCTTTAATACAGTTCTTGTCCTTAGATGGAGAACCGCTGTCCCAAATCATGTCAAACCCACTAGATTGTCTGGACCATGGGAACCTCTCCCAGGCTTTCTGCTAGTGGCTATGTGTGGAAGGCAGCAGTGTTAACACCAAAAGAGGTCATGTTGTAGCAATGTGTGGCCTAAGGAGTTTCAGTGGTGTTATGGCAGGATGTGTTGCTCCACATTTACACCATAAAGTTCCAAAGTCAATATTTTTAGAAAAAGAGTTATTTCCAGTCTCCTTCACATTTAGGTAAGCATTGCATAGGTGCTCAGAGTCAGCAAAGCAGAATAAAAGTTTTGAAGACATTATCAGGAGTTTGTATTCATGGGTAAATGATGCCATGTCATGAGTAATAGGAGCTTATCCCAGTGAGTTATTCAGATTGCACCCGCTCACAGGTAGACTCATTCGGGAGAGCTGCCCATCTATGCCCCTGCTGCACTTACTCTGTTCTCCCCAGCCTTCCTGACACTTCACCTCTCATTGATGGCCCTCACCCACATTCTCCATTGTGGCACTTCATTCCTGCACTGAATATAATTGTTTTCAAGCTTGCCTCCATTTTTCCACACAAATTTCTAATCAATGGAACATTCCCAGTGCATAATACAGTCTTATTCATAGTGAATATTCAAATATATTTTTCTGTTTGTTTAATTAAAAAGGTGGTTTCAAACTTTAGACTATGTTGTACAAAATTATTCACTTAACTACATGAACAAGCCAGATCCTTAAGTGGAAAGCCAGCCCTGATAAACAAAGATGACAGTTAAGACATACCTCAGGCTTCTATTAACACAGGGGCCAGTACTTCACTAAAATTGGTTTGAACTATCCCAAGGAAGGAAGCAATTTGCTTATTAAACACTATGGCATACTGCTATAAGCTTGAGTCAACCAGTGTAAAATTTGTTCCCCAGAGCAGTTATTCTCCAAATAGTCCACAGAATTTGCTGTTTCTTGAAATGTTCAGACTACCACTGAAGATTGCTTTAATACTTACACTATCCAGTTTATTTATTATAGAAAAAAACTTAGATTATTTTTACCTTACTTCACCTTGTGATACTTAATTGATTCTGAAGTGAAAAATATTAAGGATAACAACACAAGTAATAGCTAAAATGTTTATGCTTGCATATTAAATACAAATCATTACTCTAAAATCTTCGCATGTGTGATCTCACATAATTTGTATGACAACAGCTATAAAGTGAATTATATTCCCCCAAAATCCATATGCTGGAGCCTTCCCACCCAATATGATGGTATTTGCAGATTAGGCTTTTGGAAAGTAATTAGGATTAGAAGATGTCATGAGGGTGGGGCCCTCCTATGAGACTAGGGGCTTTTTATAGCTCTTGTGGAGAATAAGACAAAGAGATATTATTCTCTTTATCATGTGTGGACACAGTGTAAGGGTGGCCTTCTGAAGGTTTGGAAGTGGGCCCTCACCAATAAGCAAACCATTTAGCCCCTTGATCTTGGATTTCCTTGACTTCAGATGGTGAGAGACGAATGAATGCTGTTTAAGTTGCCATTCTAGGGTGCTCTGCTAGAGCAGCCTCTGCAGAATAATGCAACGAATTTAGCAAGTAAGGACTTATATCATCCCTATTTTACCAATGAGGAAAGAGAAGCACAGTGATGTTAGTAGCCCAGGTGGTTGATCATAATTCTAGTAACACAACCCCTAGCACTCTGGGCTCCAGACTTAACATTGGAGCTTCTAGGTTTTAGTCTGAGCTCTCCCCTGACTCTGTTGGGGAACTTTATCAAATCTTATAAACTTTCTAAATCTCATATTTCTTGTTGGCAAGATGTGAAATGTATTATCTACTTCCCACCTCTCCTAAAAGAACCAAATGAGATCTGATATAAAATAGATGTGTAAATTTCAAAGCATTGTACAAACTCATAGTGTTACCAATAATATCACATTAAACTCCCTTGAACTACCCACAGATTTCTGAAGTAGTTCAGGGTGCATTATATACACATTCTCTCAACCATTTTCGAAGGAAAAATTATAATAATTTTATATGTTGGAAATTTCTTGGCAAGCATTACACTGCATGTAATATTGCAGAATAAATATAAATTTCCCTTTCTCACTCTCTTGCTCTCACTCTTTCTCTCTCTCACTATGGCAATACTTTCCTTTTGATTAGATTAATCAGTCTTTCATAATAGAACTAGATTATATGTATTCCATTCAAATTATTGTAGAACTCACCATACCTAGCAGCAGCCTAACAAAGTGGAGAGAAAGAAGATTATAGAAACCATTTAAATATTAACAAGTTTTTTTTAGGGAAAGAGGGATTGTTTGATCTGCTCTTTGTAATTTGCTGAAGTTCTTTGTGTATTCTGTGAATATGTTCTCTCATTCTGTGGGTTGTATGTTTGCTTTTTTTGGTTATGTCCTTGGATGTGCAGAGGTCTTTTTAATTAGATCAGGTCCTATTTATTTATTTTTAAGATTGCCGTGATTGCTTTTGGGGTCTTCTTCATCAATTCATTGTCTGGGCTCATATCTATAAGAGTATTTTCAACATTTTCCTCTAGAATTTTTACAGCATCCTGCTGTAGACTGAAGTCTTTTATCCGTTGTGAGATAATTTTGATGAGTGGCGAGATGTGTGGATCCTGTTTCATTCTTTTACTTGCATTTGAATGTTTACAGCAGCACAATTCACAATTGCAAAGACAGGCAAACAACACAAGTGCCCACCAGTACATGAATGGATTAATAAAATCTGGTGTGCACGCATCTCATGGAGTACAACTCAGCCATAAGGAAAATGGCAATCTAATTACTTTCATGATAACCTGGATAGAACTGGAAACCATTCTTCTAAATGAAACATCACAAGAATGGAGAAATAAACTCATGGACTCATTATCAAATAGGAACTAGTCATTCAACATTTAACTGCACATAAGGAACTAAGTTTCAATGAAAATCAAGTGAGGAGAGGGGTGAGATAAGAATGGGTAAATTCGCACCTATTGGATGTCATGCTCAAGAATTGGGTGAAGGGCAAAATTACCTGCATAACTGACTAAGTCTGTACAAAAACAAAATATATAAACAAAACGTGTGTACTCCCAGTATTCTGAAATTTAAAAGTAAAATTACATAAATGTATTCATGATCTATGTGTATTTGACTTAATAAAAGGGAAAGAAAAAGTAAAATTAAAAAGTGAAAAAGGAAAAGTAATAAGTTTCTTTGATTTTTTTGCCAGTCTGAAAATTGTTTTTAAGTTTTATTTTATTTTTAACTGACATATAATAACTGTTCACACTTAGTATACAGCAAGTTGTTTTGATAGATGTATACAACAAGTAATAGTCCAATTAGGATAATCAGTATATCACATCAAATATTTATCATTGTCCTGTGGTAAAAACATTCAAAATTTCCTCTTTTAGCTATTTTGAAATATTTAATATATTATTGTTAATTAAAGTCACCTGACTATGCAATGGAACTGGAAAGGTTTTAAAACCATCTTTGGAGAAAAAGAAGCAAATTGTTTAGTAATTTTTTACAATTTAACCATGCCCCTTTAGGATTTTGCTCTGTGTAAATACTATAAAAAAGAATAATCTGAGGCCAGACACAGTGGCTGATACCTGTAATCCTAGCACTTGGGAGCCCTAGGCAGATGGATTGCTTGAGCTTATAGGTTCGAGACCAGCCTCAGTCAGAGTGAGACCTTGTCTCTAAAACAGCTGGGCCTTGGGGCAGGTGGCTGTAGTTCCATCTACTCAGGAGGCTGAGGCAAGAGGATCACTCAAGTCCAAGGCTTTGATGTTGCTGTGAGCTGTCATAGCACTGTATCGAGGGCTACATAGGGAGACTCTGCTCCCCCCTAAAAAGAGGAAGAATAGACTGCATTTTTAAACAAATCATAAGTTAATTTATAGAGAAGTGATATTGAGTGCCATGTGATATCGTTCAATTTTACAATCTCATTGCATTTTCACAATAACTCTTCCAAGTGGGTGTCATAATTCCTATTATCATTTTTAAGGAATAGGTAAGAGAAGTTACTTGTCTTTTCTAAAATTACACAGCTATTAGTTAGACAATTTTTCCATCTAGATTTTTCCTCTAAAATTAATATTTACTCGTGTAAGTATTGTTTGATTGACTGATGAATCTTATTGAATACTAACAGTTTAATTTTTACTTCCTAGAGATGGGAAGGATTGGAGCCATAATTTGCTAGTTCATTAAACATTCAAACAGTATCCAAACAGTTTTCTCTTTTTTGCCTTCCACAGTAGAATATGTTAGAGTCAAATACACTTTATTAGTCTCTCCTGCAGCTAAAATTCACCAGGCAACATAATTCTCATCAATGAAATGTGGGCAAACATTTGCTTTGGCAATTTTGGAAATACTTTCATTCTCTCTTTTAAGTCCCAGTATAGCCTGCACCATTCCTTTGCCATGACTTCTTACCACGAATGTTCATATAATGCTGGGAGAGCCACTCTGTAGCCAAAAGATAAAGGCCCCCCCAAAAAATCATAAAGATGCTGTATCTGGCATGACTGAGTTATTGAAAAAATTCAGCTGCAAATCTCTACATTCTTCAATCAAGAAATTAAACTCTTGCTGATTAAATCTACTGTTAATCAGGTAATGTGTTAACTGAAGCCGAAAATGTTCCCAAGTAATATATGCAAGCCTTGAAAACTTTATGCCTCTTTGTGGGAAAGTATTATGATACTTACTGCAAAGTATGAATTAGGAATTAGATATTAGATAAATACTAACTGCATGGATACCCTACATCTAACACTATTTTAGAAACCATAAGATTTTAAAAATTTAATCTGATATAGTCATGCTATCAAGGTCCTTATAACATTAAGAATTTGGGGCAGTGCCTGTGGCTCAGGGAGTAGGGTGCTGGCCCCATATGCCACAGGTAGTGAGTTCAAACCTGATCCTGGCCGAAAAGTGCAAAAAAAAAAAAA